>JAYMFU010117613.1:0-38806 GCA_036784835.1 Phaeophila floridearum
TTAGCTGAGTTATTACCGTACCACCACGAACCGTCTGTGTATCTTACTGCAAATAAATTATTGTAAATATTTCTAAATAACCCCATAAAAAAACCCAAGCTATACAGCTCAGGCTTATTCGTGTCTTGTTTTGTTTGATGCCGTGAACTGTAATTAATTACAACACACGACTATGCAAATATAAAAATTATTTTCTAATATACAAATTATTTTGAATTAATTAATATTTTTTTGTGCAATTCTAAACATTGTATAGCTTTTTCGGTATCATTTATCTGTTTTTCTGTTCCGCCTTTCATTCTAAAGTACCTCAACGCGGTAAACTGTTCCAAAGACAAACCTAACCCTCTAGCTATGTCAAAGTAATTACATTGTATTGATTCTCCTTTGTTATTGGTTATTGTTACTTTGTAGTGATTTGGTTTAACGCTTTCGTTTATAATCATTTAACTACTGTTTTAATAATCGTTCAACTACAATATTTAAATTTTCTGGCTGATTTATTTTTAAATTAGATATCTCTTTAACTTTATCTCTAAATCGACCTTGATATGCAGTGAACTTCATAATTATTGTTTTTTCTAACTCGGTTAATTCTCTACGGTTTGGATTTGTGTAATCACAAGTTTTAAAATTTTCCCAGTAGAATTTTTCAAAGTTTACTTGATAAGCATTTGCAAAACTTCTAACTAAATACTCTAATCTTTGTATGTATTCTTTATCCGTCATTTTAAATTAATTTTAATTATTATTTATTTTGTAATTAGTCCACCATAAACGAACAAATATAATATCAATACATAAGTGAAAGTTTTCTTTTCTAAAGGCAACAGGTCTGTAAAAATCTAAATGTAACCCAAAGCCAAAAATATTTTTACTAATTACTAAAACTAATTGATTGTTTTTAGTTTTAAACTCTCTAATCATTGCACTTTAAATTTAATTAACATCTCTCTTAACTTCTCACGTGTGTAATCTTTTCTTACACCGCTGTTTAAATTCTTTACAGTATCTACTGCGTTTTTTACACCGTAGTATTGACCTGTTCTAGTTCTTACTATTTCGTAGTTTTGATCCTTTATAGTAAACTTTGTTGTGTTTAGTGATAAGTCGTTATTAATTATCATCTAATTCAAAGAATTGTCTAATTAATGGTTGAAAGTTTATAAAAAATGCGTCTCTTGTTAATTCATCTTTAAATGCTAAAAATGAATAAGTAAAACACCAAGAAGTTTTTATAATCTTATTACCATATCTGTTTATTGTGTATTTATCCTGCGTACTATCCCAATCAGGTTCCCAACCATCATTATAAACAGCCATTAACTGACTTAATTGCGCCATTGCTAAAGCTTTTTTAGCTTGTTTTTCGGTTTTAAATACATTTAAATCATCCTCTGAATAACACCCCATATCAAAAGAAGCTATGTCAATTTTAGAACTCTCATTAACCCAATAACCTTCTAAACTTTCTAACTCCTTCCAGTTCTTAGGTAGTTCCTTTTTAAACTCCATTTCTTGAAGTTGTTTTACTAATTCATTTCTTTGTTCTTCTGATGTAATTTTTACGTTTAATATTTTATTTTTCATTGTTATTGTTTTTTAATTAGATTCTATTTTCATTCCTACACCCTCTACTAAATAAACTTTAGCTATTGTTTTCTTAAAGTCGTTTTTAATGTAGTGTGTTCCGTTTTCTGTTTTGTAAGTTTTAGCCCTTGGAAATTGGATATTAACTAACTCTTTTACTTTTAGATTAAATGTCTTTTCTTGTGTTTGATAATTCATAATTAACTGTTTTTATTTTTAAACCACCATACAATTAACTGGAATAGGTTTTTACTCTTTACGCCTTCTAATTTTGCAAAGTTTTTACTTAAAGATTTTTCAAGTCTAAGTAATTCTTTTTTAGTTTCGTTTAACTCATTGTATAGCTTCTCATTTTCTTCTATCGCCTTCGATTCATATTCTTTTAATTTATAATTACGAGTGTATGTAGGTGATAAACTAAAAGAAGATTTATGAATATGCTCAACAACTATACTTTTTTCTTCTAATAGCTCCTGCAGTTCGTTTATTTCTACTTGTTGATACTTAAATTTTTCGTAAGTTTCTAACGATATTGTTACTGTGTTTTCCATTTTAATATTCTAGTTTTTTAATTAATTCGTTTATAAATTTACATTCAGCGTCCTTACAGTTTTTAAAAGTAACGCCTTTAGGTAGTTCCTTGTTATAATCAACTCCATAATAATCACATATTTTCTTTAGATGATTATCTAAGTGTTTATTGTGTTTTATTTTAATCAAGTTGTACTTTTATGTTTTGGTTTATTTTTATTTCCTTTTCTAGTTCTATTGTTATCTTTCTGTTTTTATATTATCCAAAATTGTAATCCCTTGTAAATCTAACTGTTTTAATGTAATTTTCAGATATACTATTATCTATTAGTGTTGTTTCAAATTCGTTTTCAGGAGTTAATACTATTTTAGCGTGCCCGTTATGTATTTCTATTTTTGTTTTCATAATCTTTCAGTTTTAATTTACCGCAATATACAACCTTTTTATATAAATACAAAATAATACAATAAAAAAAGCCTAGTATCAAATGACCTAGACTTTAAATTCAATTAGTGAAGAACTATAATGCTTTTTTGATTGTGGTACACAAATATACAAAATTAAATGTTACTAAACTGCGGAAATTGTAATTCTTGTATTAAATGAGATAACCCCGATAAGCTATCTGGCGCATCGTCTATTTTAAAACTTCCGTCTTTCATAAACTTAAATAAGTGGTCTAAGGCTTTGTAATAATCGCTATGCACATCAACATCTTTTCTAAATACAAAATGTTTACGTATAAACTCAGCTTTGTTTATAATACGGCTTATTTTGTTTTTTGATTCGTATTTCGGGTGTATGTTCGTGAAGTTGTTTAATTCTGTTGCTAGACTTCTTAAAAACTCCATACCGAAATTATTAGTTTCTACTCCTAAGTGGTCTAACTTGTTTTTATTTACGATTGAAGCTGTTGACGGTCTAGTATAGTCTGTATTTTCTTGCGTGTATAACCAATCTGTAACATAGAATAAATCTCCAATCAAAACCCCAGAAGGAAACGAAAAGAAATCTTTACCGTCCGACGCTACGTCTATATTACCTATTCTTGACTCTACTAAGTCAGTCCTTAGCTCATCCATTGTAAAGAAATTCATTTCTCTTTTATTAAATAGAACACCCTTAGAAGGTAACGGATTCTGCATATATTGAGTTTCAAAAACGTGCGCTGTTTTAGGGCTTGTCTTTAATTTTTCAATATCTTTTAAATCGTGTTTCCATTCCCAAAGTGGTTTCCCATCTTCTGAGACTACAGGCATTACTAGAAACTTAACTTTTGGGTTATCCTTTCCAAAATGGTCTTGAAACTCCGAAGTAATATCTGTTAACCCTGCTCTTTGCTGAATGTTTATTATTGGTGTGTCACTAGAGTTTTTACGTGATAAAACCGTATTAAACACCGTTCTACTTACTTTTTCGTTCGTTGCGTTTTGAACCTGTGAATCATCTAATTTATTAATATCATCCAACACGATACACCCCTCAAAAGTTCTTATTTCTTCTACTGTTTCATTCATTATACCCGCTCCAAAACCTGTGATTTGACCAAATATTGTGGCAGTCTTTAAACCACCACCTTGTTTAGTTCTCCAAAGGTTTTTACCGTTCTGGTCTTTCTTTAGTTCGATTCCATACATTAACTTAAAGAAAGGGTGCGTTACTATATCTCTTATAGATACAGAGGTTTGAGCTCTTAATTCGTCGGATGCCGTAATATATAAATAGTTTCCTGTTGGATTCATTCCTATACCGCGAGCTATAAAATTAACTGCTCCTAACTCGGTTTTAGAAAATCTAGGTGGTATGTTAATATTTAGTAATTCTAAATCGTATCGCTCAACTCTTTTAAGCTCATCACATATTATATTATGATGATCGTTAACTATAAACTTATTACCTGTAATCTCCTTAAAGAAGAATCTAGTGAAAAATAGTAAAGACGCATCACATTTAATGCGTGCGTCTAATAAAAAAGCTCTTTGTTCTTTATATGTTTTAAATCTTTTGTCTAAGTACATTTATTCCTCTATTGCATATAATATTCTTTTGTTAGGTATAAATAACCTACTCCCCATCTCAAAAACACACACAAAACCACCTTTAGCATAATATATTTCTTTAACAATACCTTTTGAATCAAAATAATCTAAAAAACCCAAACCAACATTAAACACCTCGTCTAAACATATACTCATATCCATTCCCTGTACTTCAAAGACTAATTTTACTATTTTGTTTTTATCCATGATTAATTACGTTTTTTGATACTTTAAACCCTTTTACAATAGTATATTTATATCTATATCTTTTACTTATAAAACACAAAAACCTTTTAAATAAATTTAATTTCCTTATTTCTCTCTTAGTAGCCTCTTCATCTATTGTAGCTAAAAGACCATGTAAATTATCAACTAAAATAATACGCTTTTTTTTCATTTTATAACATCTTTTATGTTAACATATTCTTTTACATTTATACGCTGTGAATCACAAACATAATTAACATCGATAGACACAAAAAAATCATCTAATTTAACCAACTCTTTTTTAGTGAAATCAACATCATTATACTTTAAACTACCACCATCTAAAAACGTAACACCTTCAATACTTAAAACGTGTTTTATATATTTCTCTAATAATAATTTATAATCCATTACTTAGTTCTTTTATCAAATTAATTATTTAAACCATCAAGTTTATCACTTGTTCCCTCTCCACCAAAACTTAAAAAATTATTATGTGAAGATATTTTCTCAATGTAATTATTTTCAGTCATATTGTGAAAGTTATTTTTAAGCGAGTAAAACCTATGTGTCATGTCGTTTAACTCTTTTAATGTGTCTTTATACCTGAAATAAAAATAAACACATAATAAAAACAATACAGCTATTGTTAATTGCATTAATGCTATTTCGTCAAATGTCTCCATAATTAATAATATACTTTACCGCTTAACTCTTCTTTAAACTCATCTGGAATTAGTTTTAATGCTTCTTGTATTGCTTTACTTAAAGCTTGTTCGTATGTATCAAAGTAGTCAACCTTGTAATGATTAGATTTGTGAGGTCTTTTTTCAACCGAATACAAATACCCTTTATCAAAATAAATAACAGAAACATCTATTTTATGTTTTTCCCTTAGCAACTTTTGTAACTGAGTATAGTAAACCAACCCTATTATTGTTTCCTTCCTATCTTTCTTTCCAACACAGGCATACATTTCTTTAGCTTCTTTAAATATTACATTAAACATTGTTTGTTCTTTCATTTGTTTAGTTTTTAGCGTTGTTTCTAGCTTCTTCAAGCTTCTGTTGAAATATAGATTTACCTTTTAACATTGTATTTAATTTATCTTCAGGCTTGTTTTTATTCTCGAAATACACACAAACTACTATAAAGATAACACATAATAAAGATGTTAAAATACTTAGACTAAAAGCTACAACACTCCACCAATTAAACACCTTGTCTTTTACTAGATAAATAATAAATTCAATTACAGACCAAATAAAAGATAAATAAGTGCTTATAATTGATAAAACTTTTACTGTTATTAAGACTTGTTTCATAATATTGTTTTTTAATTACACTGCAATATACAACTAATTTGTATAATACGCAAATAAAAAAAACGACCTTACCTGTCCCCCAACAAAGTAAAGCCGTTACATAATCCACTTACATAATAAATTGTTAATATCCGTCTAACAAATCTTTATTCTTCTTTTTGTAACTTTCAATCTCTTCAGAAGTTAACGGAACATCTACGTTAGTGTTTTGTACTTCTGTTTTATCTTTTTCTCCTAATTGTTTCATTCTCCATATACTAGAAGTGGCGTTAAACTCTCCTTTTAAAGCGTGTTTATTTATTCTTCTAGTAACCTCTGTTTTAGTATCGTTTTTTATACATCCTAAAACTTCGTGTTTTTCAGCTAGATAGTCGTAAGTACTATAAGGTATTGTGGTTTGTTTTATAGCGTCAGCTAGTGATAAACAGTTATCGTTACTCTCTGCGTATTCTAAGCCAATTATAAAAAGCTCCATAGCCTCATCTAATGTGTACTTCTGTGCATATTTATTACCTTTTTGTGCTGGCATAATATTTTATATTTTAAAAATAGTCTTTCCTATTAGTCAGTCTTACAGTAATTAAAGGGTTTATGTACATAAAACTACTAGACCCTTAGTCATTACTGATAGCGACCTTGCCGACAAGCAAAGATTTATTACTCTAGTAGCTTAACATTTGTAGAGAGTACAGGATTCGAACCTGTATGATATTACAACCAATTTGCCAACTCTCTATTTTTTTTATCTATAAGCGTAAGCGTTATTACAAATATCATACATCATCTGTTCGTAAATATCTCCCGCTTGTCTGTCTCCGTATCTTTTATTTTCTAACTTCTCTAAAAAGAACTTATGTAATTCTTTTAACTGTTCTTCTGACAAATATAAGCAATTATTTTGATCCGACAAAGTATATGTTTCTACGTGTTCTAAGTCTATAATAAAACTAGCGTCTAAACAATGCTTTTTATTCATTACTTGAAAACTCATCTCTCCGTTCTCAATTGTTAAATCTTGATAAGATACTACTTTGTCCAATAACTGGTTTAACTCTTTATTTGTAATAGTGTTCATAATATAGGTTTTTTAATTGTTTATTCAAATTTAAGGATTATTATTTAACTGCACAACTATTTTGTATTTTTTATATCAATTGCTAACCCTTTTTTTAGTAAACCACTGACGTCAAAGTGAAAAGAAGCTAAAATAGATACAGCCCTGTAAGATAATGAAGTGTTCAGTAAATCACCGTCAAACTCACATAAATAATCTAAGTTTTCATCTATTTCGTAACACTCTTCTTTAAGCTTTTCCCAACACTCTTTATGACACATTAAATCACTTAAAGGTCTTAGTATTGGTTTTATATATTTATATTCAATACTGCTATTTTCATTAATAAACATTTTAGTTATATCTAAATCTAACACCCATTCATTAAGGTCTATTTTACATAAAGAAGCTATATCATATCCGTATTCATAATCTAAACAATAAAATTTTAATCCGTAAGGCAAATAAGGGGCTAAATGTTTTAATTCTAATTTCATAATATTTAAAATTTAATTCCAAACTTTACTGAAACACTTGGAATGTTTACAGTTAATACCTCATTGTTTTGTAATCCGTTATGGTAAATACTATATTCCGCTTTTAAACCTACAAAAAACACATCGCTAGTATTATAATCAACTTCTGCGTTTAATCCATACAAAGGCTTATTGCTTCCACCGTCTAATATTCCAAGTTTAACACCATAAAGAAAGGTAAAATTTTGATGTCTGTTAAATAGCCCTAAGTTAAAACCGTAACCAAACATATTATTTTCTTTCCTTACGTTCTCTCCATATAAACCAATGTACCAATTTTCGTACATTCCGCGAAACTCTATTCTCTTATTTGTGTTGTGATCTAACTCTGCGTTAAAAGAGTATTCGTAGTATTGAGCATTAACACTAAATGTTATTAGTATTAATATAATCGTTGTTTTTATTGTTTTCATAATTTTGTTTTTTAGTTTAATATTTTAAAGTAAGATTAAAAGTACTTATAATAATAAAAATTACTTACGCACCAGTATATTAACAGGCTCTTTGCCTTTCGATATTAGTATTTTATCTATTGCGATTGCTTCTTTTCTTTCTGTGTCATATCCTTTCTGAGAAACATTGGGATAATTCAACTGCCAATAAACCTTATCATTCCATTCGCATTTCTTTACATATTTGTATTTACTACCGCTGTATTTTGCTCTTTTCTGTGCCATAATCGTAATTTTAAAATCGTAATAACATTATAATTTGCCGTTAACAGTAATTAAACTAACAAAACTTTTAAAGATACAGTTCTGTACCATTTTTTTATTGCAGTTTCTAAACGCCAGTTATCAATATAAGAAGTTGGTATCATTTTATCATTAATACTAACTCTTATAATAGATAGTAGTCTTGAGTTTCCGTAACCACTAATTATTATATTGTCTTTTTGTATTCCGTTACCAAAGTAATCTTTAAAAGTTTCTGGATTACTTGCTATATCTTCTAATAATTCATCAACGTACTTACTCATTTATTTATGTTTTTTGTTTAACCCAACATTTCAACCATCCTTAAACGTATCTCTTCACGTTCTATTACAGATTGTTTTGCGTGTTGATAATTATAAGTTTTTATTACTTTCTTTTTTTTAGGCTTAACCTCTACATATTCAATTAAGCCGTTTACTACTTTTAACTTTAGCATACTATAATGGAGAACCGTTTTTAATAGCTTCAATAGCGATTAATACAGCTAATGTTGTTATTACAGTTAATACTAATGTTTGTACTAAGTTTTGTTTAATTGTTTTCATCTTTATTTGTTTTTTAATTACATTACAAATCTACAAAACAAAAACAATATACACAACTTTTTTAACTTAAAAAATGAAAAGTAATTAAAAAAAGTATTGGCGGAGCTGAGGTGTAAACCCAGTCTTTAACACTGAACCCCCCGTAATCCTTGAAGTCGTATATCTCTTTTAGTAACCCTAACAATACAGGAAGAAATATAAATAAATTGTTTAAGCCTGTTATTTTAGTGATTAAAAATCCCACAATCATATAAATATTACCCCAATAGAAGTGAGCTAATTTGTCGTTATCTGGTGTTAAGTACTGTATTAGTTTTAGTATTTTATTCATTTAATTTAATAATTTAATATTTAAAAAATCCTGTAATTTAACTATTTGCTCTAAAGATAAATTTTCTTTTCCTTTTAGTATATTATTTAAAACGCTTAACTCTATTCCTGTAGAATAAGAAACAATTTTTTTACTAATTTGTTCCTCAGTCATTTTTGTTAATACTTTAAAAGCTATTCTTTGAGAGTATCGCAACCAATATCTGTTTTCTTTTCTGTACTTTATATCTTCTATTGCGTCAGATTTAAGTTTAGATATTAATTTTCTGTAGTTATTTAAATTATTCATTTTAACTTACATTTAATATTCCTGTTTCCATTAATTTATTTAACTTGTCTAACTCGCGCATTAGCATAAGCTTTTCTATATCTTCTAAACCTCTTAATTTTAATTTAATGTCGATATCTTGTATTCTTTTTAATACTTGTCTTAACTGATCGTTATTTAGTTTTATTCGCATAATTTATTTAAAAAGTTTTTCTGTTGATTTTATTATGTCTATACAAAGCTCTTCTGGTACTTTTGACCTCTCGTAATTACCTTTTAAGCCTTGAGTTCCTGTTCTTGAACCTCTTGGTGATGGCTCGTGATGACATTTAGTATTACCATTAAAACACATTGGTCTAGGCTTCCATCCGTTAGTATTAAATATATCGTAAATATTATTACTAAATATATCTGTTGGCTTCATTCTAATATCTCCATAACTGCAATAAGTTACAGTAGCTCTGTTTAAACCTTTCATATACTCCATTTTTCTTAACATTGCACGAGGATTCTCTATGTAATAAATACAACCCCATTTTTTATACAGATTGTTGAGTTTTATATTCATTCTATCACACTTATTAGCAAATTCTGTTTTTGGACTACCATCTTTATATCTATGATGAGAAATAGACGCCATTGAATAAGTAGTGCAAGGTCTCCCATCAAAAACAACATCAGGAGTCCAAGGTAAATCATTTTCTTTTAAAAACTCAATATCTAAAACTAAATCAATACCATCAAAATTTTTCCAATCTACAGAAAAAACTTCATGACCTCTATTTTTAGCTATTTTACCCCACGATCTACTTCCTGCAAACAATTCAAGAACTTTCATCTTTCTTAATTAATTTACCAACCACCACACAAAATATTACTGTAGTGACTATTACTAATATTGATTCTATTATTATTCTTTCCATGTTGTTATAGTTTTATTGTTATTTCATTTCCTGTTACCCAAAAGATACCGTTTTGCAATTGGTGCAAATACTCTAGCTCTTTATATCCTTGCGGTTCATCGTCGATATATATTTTATACTCTAAATGCGTTCTATCTCCGTAGTCGCTGTGTATTGCTCTTATTTCTATATTTGAGCTACCGTCGATAATATTGTGTAAAACGTATCTAGTGTAATACTCATTTTCATTAACAACTTTATTACCCCAACACTCCAATTTAACGTCGTCAATATAGCACTTAATAAATAAGTTTTCTGTTAGTGGTATTGGTTTAATTGGAAAAGACGTAATAGCTCCTTTTACCGATAATATACTGTAATTTTCTTTCGTTATTTTTTCACATTTACACAGCCTCTGTTCTCTGTCAAAAAATAAATTACCTATTCTTAATTCGTTTGCTTTAATCATTGTTTCTTAGTTTTTGTTGATACTTCTTTTTTATGTTAATTAATTCTTCTCTAGTGTATTTCCTAGACCTTAAATTTACAGCTTTTTGTTCTAGTTTCAAAACAAAATCTTTACCATATCTTTTCTCTAATCCTTTTTTATACTCCCTTTCGTTTCCACCTAAATAACTATTACATTTTCTACATTGTTTATGTACGTTATCTTCGTCAAATATTAACCCTGAATACAACTCGGCTTTGTAATAGTGTCCGCCATCCCAAATATTTGTTTTTTGTGTTCCGCAACTAATACATGGTTTATCCTCGTCTCTTTTCCTTATCCATTTCTGAAAAGGTATTCTAGCCTCTTTTATTAATTGTTGTATTGATTTTAATTTTTGTTTCTTTTGTTTTAGCTTGTTTTTGTTTTCTGTTACTATTTTATTCTTAACCTTAGGTATAAATTGACTTTTATAATATTCTCTACCCCTTTCATCATTAAACATCCATTCGCCAAAACATTTTTTACATAAGCCATATTTATAAATCCCCTTTATTTCTTCGCAAGAATTATAGCCGTATGTTTTTTTATGTGTTGGTTTACATTTCTTACTCATTATCCGCTATAAATTTAACTCCAAATAAAGTTACTGTTTTCCTTGTTTTCTTAACACCGTTATAACTTAAATTATTATCCTTTGCATATTGTGAAATAGTTTTAAAATTAGCGTATGGAGTTAGACGTTCAAAAAGTTGAACTATATCTAATTCATTTTTCTTTAATGTTTTGTAAACGTATTCTTCTATTTTATCTAAATGCTTTGTGTTTACTGGGTTTTTCATTGGTTCAATATTTTGAAGTACAGTTAAAAGGAGTTACCCACAATATTTTTAAAAAGGGCAGTCAATCTCTCGTGCTTACTCATTCCCCACAATTTGAAAACACTTCACAACTTTCTGTTTCTTCAAATAATGATTCTTGAAAGTTAGCATCTATACTATCATCTTTTACTTTTCCATTAAAGTTTTTAGACATTTCAATCATTTCCTTTACGCTTACAAAGTTTCTAAAAAATACGTTTTTATATTCTTCTGTTGGTACTTTTTCTATTTCATAACCTGTAATTGTTTCTCCAAAATCATCTTTATATTCGTAATAAAGTTTTTTAGGAACTCTACCATTAGGGTTTCCATATTTGTTTTCAATATAATCTAAAAACTCAAAATAGTTAATATCATCTTTTACCATTTGCATTAATTTGTTGTTGCTTTTCTTATAACAAGCACCACAATTACCTTGATAACCTTTTAAATTTAATCTAAATGGTTGTTGATTCCACCAAAAATTAATATGCTTTTTTGTCATTGGTTGCATATCTTTTTGTATCAAAGGGTAAACCAACCTTAATTCTTCTTTTTTAGCGTTCATTCTATCAATTTCATCAATCCTAATACCTAATGCTAAATAGTATTTTTCTTTTCCCCAAACACTTTTAGCGTAGTTTTTAATAGGGTTCATTTTCAATTCCCTTGTACAATGTAATCGAGAGTGGTTTGGTATTCCATACTTTTTTACAACTTCTTCAAATGGTGTATCTTTTCTGTGTTTCCAATCTGTGTTTCTCGTAGCAGAATTATAGTCAACCTTTTTAAATCCTGTGCTTTTTCTTTGGTTATGATAAACTTTTGCTTCAATCCATTTTATATCTAAATTAAATTCTTTCTCACATTTATGTACAAAATCTAAAGTTTTGTTACTT
Organism: Phaeophila floridearum; assembly: GCA_036784835.1. Taxonomy (NCBI): domain Eukaryota; kingdom Viridiplantae; phylum Chlorophyta; class Ulvophyceae; order Ulvales; family Phaeophilaceae; genus Phaeophila; species Phaeophila floridearum. The sequence goes on from JAYMFU010117613.1 coordinate 12,252, forward strand.
TCAACACCAGTATTAGCAAAAATAAATAACATTTCATATTCGTCTTGCATTTTTTTATTTAACCATTGTGCCATAAAAGCAGAGGTTTCACCACCACTAAATGTTACTAATAATTTTTTCTTACTCATAATTTAACATCCCACATACTTGGGTATTTTTCAATGTTTTTATTTGAATACTCTATTTTATTATTGCACTTAGGGCATTTAAAACCTAAGTTAATTAAGTCGTGCCATTTATCATCAATTAAAATAACTGGTTCAGCACATCCATCAGTTGCTATTACGCATTTATCTTTACAAATCATTCTCCTTAATTTTAGTTCGTTCCTCACTAATTGCTCTTTTTAAAAATACATATGGGTAACAATGTATATAAGCCATACAAGTACAGGCTCATATACTTTAACGTTTGTTACCCACCATTAAGTAAAGCAACTCCAACTGTCCTCATCTTCAAACCAACCTAATTCCCCTAGTCTTTCTTTGTCTTTACCGTCTGGTATTAGGTCAAATTCACAAAACCATATTTGGTCGTGTTCAGCGTGTAAATCAAACCCTGTACTTCTTTCTTCTGGTAAGTGTTTTGCTATTATACTAACACCTTCAATAAATTCTGCGTTTCTCATTTCTATAAGTTTAACGGTGGGTAACACCACCTATAATTAATAATTTTCGTTCCTCAAATGACTAATCATAGCCAAACCGTTGTAGCACATTAAAACGATGCCACAACACCGCATATAATGTATAGCTACAACTTGCATTTTAATTAACTTTCGGCTGTTGCTTTATTTTCTTCCAACGCTTCATTTTCAATAACTTCACACAAAAACCAATTATCACCAAAAACCAATGTTTGTAAAACTGTAACAAGTGTTTTTTTGTAAGGGTATTCTTTTTCTTGGTACATATAAGGTGGTTCATTTACAGCAAATAACCAATCTGCCATTTTGCTACCTAATTGAAATTTAATAAACCTGCTTTTTGGATTTGATTTTTGTAAATGTCCAGTAGATGTAGCATTGAAAGTTACATCTTGTGTATTACTTCCTAATTTTAAATTTGTATTAAACATTGTTTTTTATTTTACCACCGCTCAAAAAACAAAGCGATGAAGGTTGTTGTATTTTAATTAAGTTTCGTTCTAATCCCACGCTACACATCATATGCCTGTACGTTAGGCAACATTCATAGTCGCTAACATATATTTTATTTTGTTTCTTCTTTCCATTTTTTCTAGCCAATCAAAAAATTTTTCTGTTTCAGATTCAAAAAAAACTTTTTCAGTTCCGTATTCATCATCTGCAAAAGAATCATCAAAACCAACGGCTCTAATATTTCTAAGATATTTTAATTCTTGTATTGTGTATTTCATAATATTTAATTTAAACGTTGCCTAACACTATATAAAAAGCATTAAAACGCTTCTTATACCTGTCAGTTATATCTTTTTGTAATTCAAAAAATAGTCTGTGTGTGAAATCTCGTTAGAGTGTTTAGGTATAACCTGTATAGAGTAACCAGAATAACAATCTCCAAAATTATGTTGCACCCATGAACTAGGAGGCGCGAAACTCATAAAATTTCGATAATCAAAAGTATTACATTTGTTATAACCTATTTGGTGTAAATCTCCCTTTTCAACATGGATATATTTTGAATTTATTTTATAATGGTTAATATAATCATTTATAAAATTTATTGTCCTGTCGTTTAATTGTAAGGGTAAACCTTTAAACATAGACTTTTTATCCTTACCATGTGTTAATATAAAGCAATGATCTCCGTAAGTTCTATGTTCTAAAAACCTATTTAACGTCTCAACCTCTACAATATCAGTACTATAAAGTAAATTTATAATTTTCCTTACTGTTATATTAATTATATGCCCGAAATCTCCAGAATGATTATCGTTAACCACTTTTCTAAGTATTATTTTTTTAGCTACGTTACTTTCAATCAATGATTTTAAAAACCTAACCTTAACATCCACACAAGTTTCAAAAACTTCTGTGTTACTCATGTTTTGGTCTAATACGTGCCCGCCTCTAGTCGTAAAACCATTATAACCATCCTGTTCATCTCCTAAGTTATCTAACATAACTAAATCAAATTTCCCCCACGTGTTAAACTCTTTTATTACACTATTAAATACTTTTTCGTAAGATTTTTTATAAACTTCTCCGTTGTATTCGTAATTAAACAAACCGTTATTGTTTGGGTTTGGCTCTAATCCTACGTGATCGTCCGAAATTGTAACCTTTAAAGCTATGTTATTAGATTTTGCTTTCTTAACTTTAAATTTATTCTTGTTGTTTTTATGCCTTAATAAAACACTATTAACAACACTCTTAACAGATTCTAAAAAGTTTTCTTTTTCAGGTTCTTTATAAAAAGGGTTTTTAATAAATGCGTTTCCCTTTTTGTTTCCTTCTTCATCTGTTATTTCTTTCCATAAATGCTTAACGGTTGAAACATCTATATCGTTTTTATTAAAATCCTCTACTATTCCGTTTGCTGTGAAAATCTTAGCATCGTTATACTCTTCATCTGTAACCCAATATCTAGCCTGATTCCTTCCTTCTTCCGTGTTTTTTATTGTTAGTCCTAAATATTCAGCCTCTTCTGTGAATAAATACCTTCTTTTTTTATTACCCATGAAAGTTATATTTTAAATTATTACTAATATTAGTTATAAATCTTGTTAATTCGTTCGCCTATTGATTTAGCGAACTCTTCTAAACTCTCACTTTCTTTTTTCTTAAAACTGAACTCTATAGTTGAGCTGTTAACTTTCTTTTCAATCTTTACTTTTAATTTCTTCATTGTTTTAGGTGTTAATTATTTTATACTTGTGCAATCTACAACTTTTTTATATATCTACCAAATTTATTTTTAAAAAGGTATATCCTCATCTGTTCCGAATGCATCCGATACGTTCATTGTAGGAAGTGTTTCTTTTTCTTTTAGTTCTTCTTTAAAATCTTCTGCCAAAGGGTTAAACCTTTTTCTTATTTTTTGTATAATATCTTCTTCTTTTTGGTTTTCGTAACCTATACCAATATTATACTTACCCCAATATAATAATAATGGACTATCTGGATGCGTTACGTCTCCACCTGTGTATTTGTTCCTTACGTTATCTACACCGATTCTATTAACGTTACTTCCATTATCTCTATTTATATGCCATGTAAAATCCGCTTTATTAAGTAAATGCCCACCCTCAGCATTATAGCTATTTACATCTTCTTGGCTTCTTTGCGCTGACATAGTCGGGTGTTGAGATAAAAACACACTACAAACACTCTTAGCAAACTTTAAAACCTTCTTAGCTGTTTTCTTTTCATCTTGCCACGTTCCAGAATCAAACCAACCAGAATCAAAAGTATTAGCAGGATCTAAAAATAAAGCTTGAACATTTACACCGTCTTTTACCATCTGCTCAGTTACTTCTGTAGCTTCCTTAAAGCTATCTATATCACGTAAAAAATAAAAATGACTATCAAGCCAAGCAACAGCCTTGTTATATAAGTCTTTATTTGAATTGTAAACATCTTTAGGATTACAACCAAGTAAATAACCTAATAAATCCTTTTTAGCCAATGCGCTATCATTTTCCTGTAAACACAAAACAAAAACAACATCGTTAACCATTGCCCACATTAAGAAAAAAATTTCTTGTATAGTTGTTTTTCCTCTACCTTTTTTACCAACGCACGCGAACATTTCTTTAGTTTTACACACTATAACATCATCTAACAAAGGTATTTTAATACCATACCCTTTTTTTATTTTTCCAGTTATATAGTCTTTTAGCCTGTTGTTTATGTTTTCCGTAGTAACTAAGTGATTTTTATAGTCAATTGTTTTTTCAGATTCTACGTTTTCTATATTAATTTTTTCCATGTTTTTTCCAAATTATTCGTTTTTTAACTTGTTTAAGTAAACTATTTACATAAATGCTCCAATCTACAGGTTTATATTTATTTAAACAATCTTTTTTCATTAAAGTGTTTATTTGTTTAGTATTTAGTAAGCTATTTATGGATTCATAGTAAAATTCTTTTCCTAGTCTTAAATCATGATCAAAATTAACTGTAAATTCTCTTACATTAATTTCATCATCCTTTGATTTTAAAAAAGTGTGATACATCCTAGAAAGTATAATTAAATCAAAAAAATCAGTGTAATACTTTTCCTTTAGCAGTTCTTCGTAAGAGTTTATTAAATCAATTATGTTGTTTAAATTCTCTATTGATTTTTTATCGTTCTTATTTAATACATTTAAAAGGCTTTTTACAGACTTTTTTGCTTTTTCTATATGATTATATGGTTTTTCCATAAAAGTCTTTTATTTGTTAATTAATCGTCTTTATACGATACCTTTTCCCATTTATCTAATTCCTTTTTTTTGTTTTTAGACTTAAAACCGTGTTTATCTATAGTATTAGACCTACTAAAGAACTCAGGAGTAAGATATTTAAAGTTTGTATCTTTATGATATTTATCTAATATTGCGTTTTTAATTGCGTTAGTTATATCTTCTTTAGTGTATCCGTCTCTTAATCTTGCTTTGTAGCTTGATTTTACAGAATCACTGATTACCCTAAATTGCCTTCCTGTTTTTTTATTAATAAATTTTAGTAAATTCTTAAAGTCTATTTTAGGCGCAGAAGATTTATCTTCTGAACTATTATTATTTGTATCACTTACACTATCACTTACACTATCACTTACGGCATCATTCGCATTGCGTTCTATGCGTTCGCATTCGTTCGCATCTTTTTTATTCCATCGCTTACGAGCGTTCTCTCTATTTTGCTCTCGTTTAGCTTCCCATTTCTTTAAATCTCTCTTTAAAGTTGCTTTAATTTGAGCGAAAACAGCATTTATTAATACATCATCGGTTTCAGGGTTTTCATCGTTAACATAAGCCATTAAATGCTTTATTAATTGACCTGCTTTATCATCTGGCAAAGAATAAAATGTATCTTTCCAGTCGCAATAAGCTGTAAATGATTTTTTACCTGTTGCCATTTTGATTTGATTTTACTAAGTTAATATGCGTTCTGATTGTTTTTGATAGTTTTATTGCAGTAGGTATATCTAAAATATAATGAGTGTTTCCATCCAATGTAGTTGCTGTAATCACAATATCTTTAGTATCGTTTGCTACTGTTATAAAATCAAATTTATTAGTTTTGGTTTTAAATCTAGTTTCTATTGGCATAATAATAACGGTTTTAAGATACCGATAAACTTTTAAATAAAAAAACGCCCTAAAATCATCGAGCGTCCACTCTCGAATCATTTAGAACGTTATACAATATTTTTAAGTTACTATTGTGGACGGTAACTACGACGCTAATATATAAAATATATTATTAACCACAAAAAAATAATTTATTCAATGTTAAAATGGTAAATCGTCAGGCTCGTTTGTAGGTTCTGGAGCTGAATAATTAGAGCTATTATCGTTATTATTACCACCTATAAAAGTAATACTACTAGCTTTAACCTCTGTAAAAATTCTTTTTTCTCCGCCCTTTTCGTACTCTCTGTAAGAAAGTTTACCCTCCACATATACCTTTGAGCCTTTTTTTAAGAATCTATCGCAAATGTCGGCTAATTTTCCGCCTACTGAAATATTGTGCCAGTCTGTTTTACTTTTCTTTTCTACTGTTTTTTTATCAGTCCAGTTTTCCGTAGTTGCAATACTAAAGTTGCATAACTTATTACCGTTATCAAAAACTTTTGTTTGCGGGTCTTTTCCTAAATTACCTATTAAAATTACTTTGTTAATTGTACTCATATTATTTAATTTAATGACGGATCGATATAATCCTGTTTATACATTGTTATTGTTTTTGTTCTTTTCTCGTTTACACATATAACTTCGTTTAAAAATAAAGTGTCTAATCCATCTTGAAAATTAGAATACTCATTAAAAACAGCTTCTTCACTATATTTTAGTATTAAATCAAAAAATTAAAATTTATTTTCAATAATATGTGGTATTATACTTGTAAACACTACTTTACCATATTCCACAAAACAAAACTTAAAAGCATCTTTATTAAAAAACTCTTCTACTTCTTCCCTGTTTTTAAAATAATTTTTAAACTGTTCCATGTTATTAATATTTAGTCATGTTTAAATGCTTTCTAAGTCTATTTATTTCACTTGAAATATCACTTACTTTCTTAGTGGTTAATTGTTTGTGTTTAGCTTCTAAAAATATTTCTAAGTTTTTCCTGAAACTATCAATAATATTATAATCATTGACTGTCATATTTTTTTTCTCTGTTACTAATAAGTCTGTTTGCATATATTATGTTATTTATTTTGTTGTCTAAATACTCCTCTAGTACTGAACTTACAATAGTTGTTTTAACACCTACTATTTTAGCTATAGTATCACAAGTGTTATCTATTATTTTTTCGTTAGGCTTTAACTCTGTTCTATTAAACTCTTTTATTATATCTTTTTTAATCTTAGGAGTTAAAATAAATCTTCTATTCATTATTTCTATTTATTAAACTTTGAATACTCGGAAACTCTAAATAAACGCCTCTTTCCCCAAAAAACTTAGTTATTACGTCAATTATTTCGTTTATCTCTTTACTATTTAACTTTGTTGTACTTTCTTTATCAAATAAAGCCATTTGTATAGGTCGCCAAACAAACTCTTTTACAATGTTTGGCGTGTACATAATCGAAAAATCTAAACCTTCTAAACCTTGATACTGAAATTCTAAACCTAAATTATTTAACTCCTTAGAAATAAAGTCAAAATACAAATGCAATGCTCTGTTTTGTGTGTTAGATCGTTTTTTTTGTTTATGTAAAGGACAAGAGGCGCAAATATTATTCATTATTTCGTCTATTTATATAATCCATTTTGTCGTTTTTAGCTTTCTTCTCTAACTTAACCAATCTACGGAAAAAAGCATCTTCTTCGTATAGTTTTGAAGTGTCAGGAACTATGCGTAAATCTACAACCTCGCAAACACTTCTTAACTGTTTTTCAAAAGAGCCTAAAAAACTAGGCTCTATTTTAAAGGTAGTGTTAATTGTTATCTTACTTTTTGTATTCTCCATAACTAAACCTTAATCTATTGTTGTTATCCTTAACAGCTAAATAATTTATTTTACCATTATCATCAAATTGAGAAAACCAAACCCAATCCTTCAATTTTAAATTAAAAGAAGCTCTGTATTTTGGTTTAAAATTACCTGTATCTGATACTTCGTCATCATTTAGTTTAATACTAATAATAGGATAATCGTAAAGCTCTCTTCCAATACCCCAATTAAAACAAGCTCTTTTAAAGCTATCACTAGCTAGACCTTTTTGTTTTTCTGCACTACTCTCCACCCCTGTATCTTCCTTTGATATCCATTGATTTTTAACATCATCCCATATAGAAACAATACAATTTTTATTATCCCTGTTATGTTCTCTTTTCCAATTCAAAGCTCCTACTACATCATCCAACCTTTGCATATCTACACGAGCATCTTTATAAGCCAATATAGTAGCGTATTTACCATTGTTTATACTTTGAATCCTGAAATCTATATTCTCTATAGTTAAAGGTTTTGATAGTTCTTTTATTTTTTCATTTATACTCATAGTTAATTATTTTAAAATTTCATTAATAGAAACACCTAACAACTCAGATAATGATTCTAACCTATTTACAATCTTAGGTAATCCAACTTTTACACTTCCCCATTTTTGAACTTGCTGATAGTCTTTTACGTGAATGTGATTAGCTATTTCTTGTAAATCAATCTTTTTACCGTACTTTTCTTTATGTATAGATTTAATTTTCTCAATGTCAAGCCTTTTCTTTGTTTCTTTGTTTTCAGTCATGTTATTATGTTTTAATTTAAAGCTAAATTACAACTATTTTACATATAAACCAAACTTTTTTTACAATAAAAAAACCCTTATCTTACGGGACAAGGGTAATAACTAAAAAACAAACTATGAAAAATTTAAAAACAATTAAAATCGTTTTCTAAAAGTATAGATCAAATATAATAAAATTATTCCAATTAAAAAACATTTCCAGTGTAATAAAAACCAGTGAGGCTTTTTAATTACTACTTTTTCCGATTCTTTAAGTTTATATTCGTTTATTACTTGCACTAAAGAGTCTTTTTCTTTTTCGTAAGTCTTTTTGTAATGTTTTTCTATAGCTGTTTTCGTTGAATCTATTGCGCCCTCTAAAATTAGTTTATTATCTTTTATAATAGCTTTTATCTTATTGTTTCCGCTTCGTATTTGATACTTTAAATTTTTAATATTTCCGTTTTCATCGCATTCCGTAGGAATTTCAATATAAGTGTTTATAGGTTTAGTTACTGTTTTAATCTTAAAAACCTTAACAGTATCTATTTTAACTAAACTACTGTACTTTTTTACACTATCTAATTTTGTTTGTATCTCTTTTTCTGTATAATACTTCTTTTTTGTTACACACGAAGTCAATATAACAAGTATTAATAATATTTTTTTCATTTTTAAAATGGTGTATGTTCGTTATTAAATCCATTAATCACATAAGTGTAATTAATTACTTCTGTTAATTCTTTTATTTGCTCTATGGTTTTACGATTCCTTGATATTCTATAACCCTCTTTATTGTTTATTTTAATTTTATTTAACTTTTTCAAAGGGTAATTTCTGAATTTTGAAAAACTAGGAAGTCTATAAAGTTCTTTTTTATGCCAACCAAAATTTAAGTTTTTATATGTAAAACCGTATTTAAAATTAATAATCATATTTTTATTTTTACCACAATAGGTGAGGTTAAAAGGAGTTGTATTCCATTAAAACGAGAACACAACATTGTGTATAAATCATTTTAAAAATTTCCAACACTCTACTCGTTAAGCCAGTGTGTTATTCCTATTTCTTTTGCATAGTAATACCAAACATTATGGTCACTTACCATACTACTCCCTTCTGTGCCATCTTTATAACGCACTTTGTATTCAGTTCCGCCAATCATAATATCAATAGCCAACATCATTGGCAAATGGTATTCTATACTTAACCATCCTTTCGGTCTTGTGTCTTTTGGAAAGCGCTTTTCCATTTCTTCTTGGCTCATATTTGCCAATGCCTCCCGTAATTTATCTAAATCTATTCCCATCGCTATAATTTTTAAAACGCTTCATACACTCGTCCGTTACCCACAATTAAAAACAATCACGGGCTAACATATTCTAGTAGTTGGTTTTTAAGGTTTTCAGCTTCTTCCATTACTTTTTCTTTACTCCACATTTCTAGTGTATCCCAACTATGTGCAGTATCAAAACCAACTACCCAACCGCCTTCGCTTCCTTCTGGTAGCTCATCCCATTTCAAAGTATCTGCTGTATCTGCAAAGGTTAGCCCTCCGTTCGTCTCTAATTTTGGCACAAGGTCGTGTATTGTATCATAGTCTTTTCCATGCAATGGATGTCCTTTAGGTATTACAACATATCCGTTTCCCCAGCCAAAATCCATAAAACTTGCTCTAGTCAACCAAGTGTTTTCTTTTACAAATGCTTTCATTTTAATTGTTTTTAAAAGCGGGTAACACAGTATATAAAATATAGCTGTTTGTTAACCCTACTATTTTAGTATTCTATTTGTTAATTTCTCTTTTTAATCGTTGTTTCACGCTTATTTATACGCTACATTTCATATACTCAACACGTTACAAATATAAAACAAAAAACACTTATTGTGGTAATAAGTGTAATATTAATAATTTATAATAAGTTTATTTTTTATTTTATTTCTTTATAATATTCTATCGTTTGACTAATAGAGTTTAATAACATTTCAATATTAAAATTTAAATAATCTTCCTCGTTATCTCCAAAAAAAGGTTCTAATAATACAGCCGTTGGTTTTTGATAGTAAACAAACCCAAATCCTCTATCTGATTTGTTTTGTAACGACTTCGAGTGTCTTTTTTTTGATCCTGTTAAGCCAGTATAAGTGTCTGTAAATTTATCAGATAATTGTTTTCCGTATTTAGATTTATAGTAATAACAAGCTTCACAGCCTTTAGCGTTTCCGTCGAACTTATTAAAATGTAATTCGAAAACTAAATCATAATCTTTCGTTTTTTTAGCTGTGTTTTTCTGTCTTTTAGTATAACTTGGAATTAGCGGGTTATGTATGTAGACGTCTCCAAGCTCTTGAAATCTATTTTTATATTGCTTGTAAAAATCATACTCATATTTTCCAAAGTATTCAGAATATGCGCCTTTACGTAATTTAGTGTGTCCTATTACTATAGCTACTTTAAGTCCCGTATTTTTCATAATATTTAAGTTCAAAATCTCTTAATTTTTTTTCATCTAATTGTTTTTGTCTCTTTTCCTTTAGCATTTCGTTTTCGATTTCTAAATTTTGCTTTTTTAGCTCCTCAGCCTCTTTTCTTAGCTTCTTAAACGAAAAGAACTCTACAATTCTAAAAAACCAATAACAAACAGCCATAAAGGCTACAATTAAAGAACTCCAAAATTTAGAGCTTGAAGTCATTTCACTATAAAGTAAAATTATAGAAATTAAATCTATTAACGAGTAGCCCGCCATTAAAGTAAAAACAGCGTCCATACCTAAAACCCATTCTTTGGCAAGTTTAAACATATTTTCTTAACGCAAAAAAGATTAAACTTGATATTAATATTTTCTCTATTCCATAGCTTATTGAAGAAAATGTTAAGTAATGTATTAAATCAGCAACAGATAATACAAATATAAATAACTTAACATCTTTACTAATATTAGAAGGAAATAAAACACAGTACGCTAAAATACCTTGTATTAAGTATCTACATAAATACAATACAGCGTAATCTATCCTTCTAGTATGCTCAATGCAAAAAAACCAGTCAACACGTAATTCTTGACCTCTAAAAATTACGTGTAGCTGGCTTAAAACAATTAAACTAAGTAATAATATATTCTTATGCTTCTGACTCTTCATCATCTTCTTCTGGCAAAGTACCCCCTGTGTCTTGCGTAATTTCTTCTTCCCTTTCTAATGGATCGTTTTTGTAAAAACCTGCTTTCATTTATATATATTTATTTGATTACTCTGTTTTTCTTTTGAATAATAAAAGTATTTCTTTAGGGTATCTAGCAAATACAAAGAAAATTACAAGCATTACTATTTCTTTATACCATTCATCACTCCACCTACCCGTAAAGAATTGTAATATCTGCCAAATAAAAGCGACAATTCCCGCTCCTCTGGTTAATATTAACGTCCATTTATTTAAAAATCTGCTTGGCATAACACAAAAATATTAAAAATTATTTGTTTATATGGTTTTTTTGGAATATATTTACCATTCATAATAATTGATATTTAAAATTTAGGGTTTCTCCATATTCTAAAAAGGGGGTTTATTTATTTTTAAGGGCGGTTTATTTTAAATCGCTCTTTTTTTTATTTTAGCCTTCTCCACTTAAAAGGTAGATTGCTAGTCAATCCTCCAACCACATTTATAACTATTCTGTTTACTGTAAAGGAATTATTTACTACTACAGTAGGGAAGTATATTTCATTTATCACTGAAACTGTAGGGTTAATAATTATAATATCTCCGTCATTAAGCCTGTTATCCACTACATTTACTGTAGAATCTAAACCGTTAAAACTATCCTCGCCCTCTACAGTTCCATCTTTTTCAAATTCTCCATTTAAATAATTAACCGTGTCTATTACAGTAGCTCCTGCTTGTGTTCCTGATTCGTTTAATATTTCTGTGTAATTTACAGCTATTTCATTAGTATTTGTATCTGTGTATTTAACTATAACTAAATCACCTATGTTAGTAGCGTTTAAGTTTCCGTCCCCGAAAAACCTATAAACACCATCTATTAGAACACATTTTTTTACTTGATCGTAGTAAATTCTCATTATGGTACGTATTTAAATTTTCTTTCTATTTTAAATGAAATATCATAAATATCTACATCCCCATCACAAGTTAAATAAAATTCCCCGCCGTTAGCTATAAATGTTCCTAACGTAAAAATATCTAAAGTCTCTGTTACTCTAGTATTCACATTTGCACCCCTAGCTAAACGCAATGTTTTATCCCAAATAACACCCTGAGTACCTCCAATATCCAATTCTAACTGTAAGTTCCTGTTATTTATAGAAGGGTTAGCTGTGCATTGAAATCTAACATCGTAAGTATCTCCTGAGTTATCAGGTTGTATTTTATTATTTACAGAATCCCATATAGTAGCACCGTTTTCTAAACCAACTACATTTAATACTGTTCCTGCGTTATTTGTTATTTTAGTTCTAACACCTCCAATTAAAGCTAAAGGTGATAACTCAGTATATTGTGTATCTGTAATTAAAACCCAACCATTAAAACCATTTTGCCCCGCCACTTCAGGGCTAGACTTTCCCAAATTTTCATCTGACCATGTTACAAAAGTAGCGAAATCAGTATAAGACGCACCTGTTAAATCTACATCTGTATCGAAATCAATTACTTTAGTTCTATCCCAATTGTTAACATTAGTAAAAGCTATACTTGTACTTACTGTGTTTTCTCTTCTTAAAAGAACATCTTTCGCATGTCCTTCATACAGTCTATTAGAATCTTCTGTGTCCTGAATGTAGAATGTATTACCATTAATGTATATTTTATATCTCATTTTTAATATTTATTTGATTCTATGCTTTAAAGTGTTTTATGCTTATTGTTTTTATAACTAAATCACCATTTACAGCGTTGTTTAAATCTAGTGTAACGTCATTAGTGGTTGCTATATCAAAAGTTCCTGTTGTTTTATCATCTTCAAAAATACTACCGTAAGTGTTCATTCCTGAAACATTCCTTTGAACAACCATATTAGTAGAATAACGAAACGTTGTAGCACCTGTTACTATTATCTCCGCATCAATCGTGAACCTTTGGTTATTACTATATAGCGTACTAATAAAGTTAGTAACATTAACAGTTTGTCCTGCTAATTGAAAAGCCATTGTTTTATTAGTAGTATTTCCGCTTGTATCCTCTCCTGATAACCTCATTTTAATAACATCACCTATCGCGAAAGTATTTGCAGGAACTGTAAAACTGTAAACCTCATCATCAACCCCCGTAGAAGTCGTTATTAAATCCGTTGTACTTGTATCTAAAACATTATTAGCAGAAACAAAATTATTTATATTCTGACTGTGTATATCTTCCGCCCAAGTTGACCAGTTAGCTAATGCAGGAGAATAGTGTCTTATAAATATCCTTTTAGTGTCTCCTGCGTTAATAAAGTGTGCAAACTGTGTTATATATCCATTTGCACCCGATTTTAGATTTATTAAACTACCTGAGCTACCTACAGGATTTCCTGTAGCTGTACTAGCAAACCTGTAAAACCCACTTGCTAGATTAGTGTCGTTTAAATTGGTGGTAGAAGGTGTGAAATTAGTAACACCTAAACCAAAGCTTTTTACAAAATCATCAACAGCCTGAACTGTAGGGAATTTAGTGTTATTTACAGTACTAAAATCAGTTGATTTGTTTACTGTTTTTTCATAAATATTATCTAATTTATCAGATAATATTCTCTCAACCTTACCTGTACTATCGTTGTATATTAATATAAATTCAGTACCTTCAAAAGTAGCCTTTATAGGTAATAAATTTGGTTTTACTATTACTAAATTACTCATGTTATTAATTCTTTGTGCTTAAAACTTCATCTGTGTTATCATCTACACCTAAAACTTCCCCATCTGGTAAAGTTATACTTCCGTCATTCGCAATACTTGTAAATGCGTAATCACTTCTAATAAACTGTATTGTTAAATTATATAAATTATTTACACCTACTCTGGTAGATTCTAATTCTGCGTTTTTCAATAAAGACAATCCATTTAAAAATAATCTATCGTTAGAGACTGCTAAACCTATCTTCCTTACAAAACCCAAAGGAATAGAAACAGTTGATAATCCAAAAAAATCTCTGTAAGTTGTTTCAATACTTACTGCGTTTGTGTCTGTTAAATAAATATCTTGCGTGTCATTAGGTATATAATCCAAAGTTCTTATATAAGGTATTCTTAACTTATTCCTTATACCAAAACTGTAGTTTGTTTCGTTGTTTTCAGTGTTGTAATACTGTAATAAATAAGTGTTCTTTTGTTCATCTGATACATTGAACCACTCTGTTATATAACTAACTGTATCAAATTCTGAATCTGTAGCCTCGTAAATTATGTAGTAATCACCACTCAAACTATTACAATCAAATTCAAATTCAAAAACTTCATAAGGCAATATGTTGTATATAGCCGTACCTCTTAAAGTTTGCCCTGTAACCGCAAAAGGGAAAGAAGTTTCTAAAACATCTAATATTAAAGTTTCTATGCCGTTGTAATACTCTATATCTTTTACTCTATACCATCCCGCGCCTTGTATCTGTATATAGTCGTCCACATTCATAAAATCAGGCACTTGTGTACTTAGATTATATTGACCCGTAACATCTAAAGTGTTTGGGTCGTACAAATTACCTGTAACATATTGAACGCCTACAAAACTACTATTTTGATAATTAAATGAATTTATTGTTACATCCCTTACATCTGTTATGTCAAAGTTTTGTGTTTTTTGTGTTTGCGTTAATATCGTCTCATTATCATCGCAATCAATTAATTTTATAACTACATTATTATAGTTGCTCTTAAACTGTTGCTTTATTACTCCGTCCGTTGTTTGAAATAACTGTTTAAAATTTCTATAGTTTATTTCGCTATTCTCTTGAAAACTTAAAGTATTTGTTGGGTTACAAAACGTATTTATATTATCAATCGTTTCGTTTTTAACTGTAATCAAACTGTTTTGGTTAGAAACCCTAAAAAAAGCAGTTCTTTCAAAAACATTAGGCTCAAACTCTGTAATTTCAAAATCAATCATAAAACTACACCCTATACTATCTCTAATATAAAGCGTGTAATCCCCTGTTGATAAACCTGAAAAACTAGAGGAACTGTAATAAGTTACCCCGTCTAAAGAATATTCAATGTCAAATGCGGGTTCTCTGTCGTATAGACTAATTACATTTACAACATTACTAGACGGGCTTTTTACTATTTGCAAATCAAAATACGAACTGTTTAATAACGGTACGTAAATACTTTGAGTAACAGAAGTATTAGCGTCGTTTAAAGTAACTACTATATCATTAACAGAATCCCTTGTAATATCTGTAATAGTAAACGGATTTGTTGCAACAGGTTGATTAACAGGGCTAGTTATTTGTGTAGCCTGTTGATTTGTTAGTATTTCTAATTGAACTAAAGAACAGGGCGTTGATCCGTTTTCTTGAGCCGTTATACTTGTTATAGATATAGGAACTATAACAGTACCGTTTTCTATTAATGTGGTTAATCTCCCAGACGTGTTATTTGCTTCCTCAGTAAATAAAGTAGCGCCGATATTATCTAAAACCTCAATAGTATTAGCAGTGTAGTCTGGTGTTATAGTGTATCTATTTGTACCATTGTAACCGTTTTCTAATAAGTTAACAACATTTAAAATATCTTCATCAATAATACCAGTAACAGGAAGCGAAAAAGTAGTAGTACTAAATTGTATATCAATCAATACAGAAGGCGTGTTACTGTCCTGTATCTGTAATATATCTCCCGCCTGAGCAGGATTATTAAATGTTATTGTTATTTTACTATTCATCTACAACGCTTTTAATAATTTCCATTTACCCTCTTTGTTAGGCTTTAAATCAAACAAAAAACCGTATTCTTTTTGGTTAAACTCATTTATAAACTCAATTTTAAAATAAGTGTTTGGTATTCTTCTACCATCAACCTCTGTAAATCCGTTAATCTTATTTAAAGTATCAAAATCAACCTTATATTCAAATTCTATCCACTCACTTACAAAGATAGCATTTTCTAGTGTACTAATACGGTAATCTCCATTTTCTTTAACTTCATCTTCTCCTGATTTCTTCGTAATTAAATTGGAGTTACCTCTTGTGCTTGAATACCTTATAAATTTTTCTCTAAACTTTGCAAATGCACTATTAATAAACCAAAAATGTCTCTCCATATTTCTATATGGTGTTAACCTTAATCCTGTTGCTGTTTCAGGGCTAAAAACATTCTTTGGTAATTCTTCGTAGTCATCAGACCAAATGCGCTCCTCGTAAATACCTGTAGGAGTTTCTTTTAAATCTAAATTAAATATAGTTTTATCTGTTCTATAATCCTCAGTAGGAAATAAAAAAGCTGTCCTTCTAACTGTTAACTCCTTACCCTCACTATCTGCCCTATACGGACTTTCAATATCATAATCTTTTTCTAATCTAGTTATTGGTGTAATATACTCGTTAGAAGTGTTAAACTCATTTAATCCATTTACTTCTTCGTATAAATTATCCCCACTTGGCTTTTTATAACCGCTTTTAATATTATTATATATAAATTCCTTTGCTACACTTCTTTTTACATTACTTACTTGATTAGGTAGCTTAATTATCACTTCTGACCTAAAAAAGTGTTTTAATGGCTCATGTACTAAAGTTTCTTTTCCGTTAACAATTTCAATATTATAACCCATATTAAAAAGACTGTTAGCGTTGTCTATCCAATCGCTAAAACTACTCGTTATGTTTACATCTTGAATGTTACGTATATATTCTCCGTTTGTTATTGCTGTATCTTTAAACTCTGAGTTTTCGAAAAAATCACTTTTATATGTGTTAGCGTCGTCGTTTATTATACTCATAAAACGCTTGCCAACATTTCTATTTAAAACACATTTCGATTGCCTTGGCAAATCATTCCTAACACTAAACTCATTAACTCTTACAGTGCAAAATATATTTTCAAATTCTAAATCTAGTATAGCATCCCCGATGAATTGGTCGAACTCTCCACCATACATACAAAACAAACCTAAGCTTTGACCTTCTTTTAAATCTAAAGTAACCGTTCCACTGTATTTTATATTTTGTGATGTTCCTTGAACTAAAGATGTTAAATCTTCTAATATTATAAAGTTATCATTAGCGTAATCATTTAACGGACTGTCTGGCATTTGAAAAACTGGATTTTCCCCACCTTCAAAAACAACTAAAGCTAACGCACCGTATTCAAGCTCTAAATCTTCACTCTCTACAAAAATACCGTCAAAATCTAAATCAAAGTTAATATCAATAGTTTTGTCGATGTTGTTATTGTAGTAAAATAACTGTATTCTATTGTTTTGTAACGGATCGAAATTCAACAAGCCGTCAGGTGGTGAGTTATACCTAGCTCCAATATTATTAAATATATTTAAAGGTACACTTGTTACCCTTTCATCACTCGAATAAGTTAAATCTAATGGCAAACTATAAAAACCATATCTAAAAGCAGTACCAAAACGCATACGTGGCAAACTACTATTTCTTTCATTATCCGAAGTTTCTAGTAAGCTGTCTAAGTAAATAGGTCTGTTTATAACCGCAAAATCGTCTAACTCTAACGCTCCAATATCATTACCGTTAATACTTTCTGTTCTGTTTAACTCAAACTTATCTTTTAACTTAGATTTTACTAAAGAATTTAAACCTCCAGAAGTAAAAGGAATTTGTACCGTTGTTTTTGTTCTAGTGAATTCTGTAAAATCAAAATAACCAATAGTAAAAATATATCTCACATCTGTATCAGGGTGAAATCTATATTCATAAAACTGAACATTAGCCTCAACATCTTTATAGTTATAAGCGTCAATTAAAAATTTAGCTCCCTCACCTGTAAACTCTAAGTTTTTAGATAGCTCTCTAGTTAACGAGAAATTCCTAGTGCTCCTTTTTATTGTAAAGTCGCTATCATCCCAATTTTTAGGCTCGTTGTTAGTAGTGGTAGTGTCGAGTAATAACTCGTTACCATTATCTAAGTTAACTAATAAATATTCTCTTCTTTGATAACCTATCATAAGTTAAAAATTTAAACGGTCTAAAAACTTTAAATCTTCCGCTATATTTATGTTTTGATTTAAATTAAACTTTGTTTTCTGGCTCTTTATAGCTTTTATAATTCTATCTGTATTTATTTTGTCGTTATCAATTACTTTCTTATTCTCTAATTTAGTAATCATATAATTTTGGTGTTGCAAAGTAGCTAACATTGAGTGTCTATTAACATCTTTTATTATATCATCATCAGATAAATTATTAAAATACTCCTTAGCGTCTTTGTGTATAATGTCGCCTTTTTTACCTTGTACTATCGCGTTTTTTTCATTTGTCATTAATAACTTTCCGTCTCTCTCTACAACCTCTAAACGCCCGCTTTTATGGTCGTTAATCATCATTAAACCGTCGTGATCCATAACACCACCTTCCGCAAACTGAGGTATTGGAGTACCTAAAGCAATTCCTAACTGAGCAGCCCCAATAGCACCCACCGCAATACTTAAAGGAATGTTTGGCAACGCTGACACAACCGCTCTAGCTGTATTAGTTATAATTTGACCTATTTGTATCGCTCTTTCAAATTGTGCTTGTTTAACTTGTTCACGCCTTTGTTTCCTTCTTATTTCTTCCTCTTTAGCTCTCCTGTCAGCTTCTAAACGTCCACGTTCTTCATCAGTTAAGGCTTGGTTTTGTAATAAGTTTTCGTAGTAAAGGTTATTTTCCTCAATATCTTGTTCGTATCTATCAATATTGCCCTGAAAAAATGCGCTTGCGACCTCTCCAATAACATCAAAAGAACTTTCCGCCACACTTGCAATATCTTCAAAACTTTTAACACCCTCATTTGTTATTTTACGAAAGAAATCACTAAACACTTGACCGTTTGCACCTGTAAAAAACTGTATTGTACCACTTAAATCATCTAAAGCCTCGTTTAATATATCTTTATCTAAAGCCTTAACAGCTGAATCAGTAAAAACCTGATTAATTCTTTTAAATGAGTTTTCTATTTCTTCTGTAGATAAACTTACATCTTCGTTTAAATTATCAAAACCTTTAGCTAAATCGTCAGTACTCTTTTTTATCTGTGTACTTATTTCAGATAACAATAACGCTCTGTCTCTATTAGCTGTATTATTTTTTTTAGTTGACTTAGTGTTATTATCTAAACTTAACGTGTAATCATCAGTCAGCTTTAAAGCTTCCTTAATTAAATTATTAATGTTTTTCTGAATAACTGAACCTTCATCTTTCAACTCGTTAGCTCTTTCGTCTAATTGGTTTGATTTTCTAGTGTTAAAACTCCCTTGCTCACTTAACTTCAAAGCCTCCCTAACTGCAATAGCTTGGTTTATTTCCGCTTCTGTTGCCCTACGTGTAACCTCAACACCCTGTTCTTTTATTGTTATATCTTGCTCCCTTACATTTATACCATTTCTTAAAGCTCTAATAATAGCGTCGTCCGTCTTACTTACAGTTAAGTTTCGTTCTGCTTGTACTTCGCTTAGTTTTATTTGAGTATCTAAAAGCTTGTTGATATCTTCTGATATTTTAGCTTGTAACTGCTGAACAATAGCACGATTTAAAATAGCTTTTACTAGTTTGTTTTCAATCTCTACAGCTTCACCATTTAAAATATTAAGTCTATCCTGCTCTTTTATTAAACCACCTGAGCTATCAATCAATTTATTTACTGCTTTGTTCCTTGTTTCGTCGCTTTTTGTTTTGTCAGACGCTACAGACAATAAAATCTGTAATTGTGCTATTTCTTGGCTCGCTGACTTTGCGCCTTCTTTATAAGCTTCATTTAATATCTTTTGATTATCTGCTAAACCTCTTACTTTAGAACCTCCATCAATAGACCTTTGAACTAAATTAACTAATTCCTTACCGTACAGGGTAAGTAATGTAACTCCTAAAGATAAAGCAGTTTGAAAACTAAAAATAGCACCACCAAGCCTTTTAAACACACTTTCAGTTGGCTTTCCTTCTGCTCTAAGAATTTTGTTTTGCTCTGTTATAGCTTTTAACTGGTCAAAAAGAATAGGTAAGTTATTCGAAATAGCTAAAAAACCAGTTTGTAAAGAGTTAGCAAACGCAGGCGCTTCACGTGTTAACTGATTAATTGCGTTACCTAAACCATCAAAACCACTAGCGTAATTACCTACATTTCTTTGAAATCTCCCTACTTCTGCATCCGTTTTCTTTAGAATATCGTTATTTTTCTGTATCGCATTACCTAATTTAGTTAACCGTCTTTCTTCTTTCTCTGTTAACTGTATTCCCTTAGCTTGCCTAACCGCTAAATCCTGATACCTTTTTATAAGTATATTGTTAGTAGCCGAAAGTTTAGTATAAGCTCCTGCAATGTCAGAAACAGCCTTTACTTGATTTCTTTGTTCTCTTCTTAGTATTTTTAACTCTTCACGCTCTTTAGTTAATTGTTTATTAGTATCAGATTGAACTAGAACTTTTTTAGCTATTGTAGAAGTTAATTGACGCTCTATTTTGTTCTGCTCAGTTATTAACGCGTTTAATTCTTTTGTGTTTGTTTTTGTTTTCTCAATGGAATCATTAAGACCGTTAGGGGTTTTAACATTATCAAACCCCTGTGTAACTTCTCTAGTACTTTTAGAAATAGCTATAACTTGAGTGTTAACATCTTTTAATTTAGATATTAACCCGTCAATTGCCTTTTCTATTTGTTTTACTTGCTCTAACTGATTAGCCATTGTTCTTTTTACTTAAATCTTCTATTTCTTGAAAGTAACTTATCCAAGTTATTACACTATCTTCAAAAATGTTAGGTTTTACTCCTAAATTTCTATTTATTCTTATTGCTTGCTTCTGCAATGATATATCTTTACTTTTTAGTTTTTCGTTTTTGTTTTTATGTTCTTCTATTTCGTCCTTTTTCCTGTTTAGCTTATTTTTAGAGTTGTTTAGGATAGTTAAACACTTTTCAACGTCTTTTAACGTCTTAATTGGTAGTTTCCAGCCTCTTAGCTCCTTAAACAAATTTTCCCTTTCTTTCTCTGGTGTTTTAGTTGCTAAATTTAATAAAATTGGGGCATATATGAGCCTGTTTTCTAACCATTTTACTTGTAAAACAAGATTATAAAAGTTTATATTTTCGTAAGTAGCTGTAATTTCATGGTATTTATTCAACATATCAGACCAAATAGCTTCAATATCCTCTGTAACTTCTCCTTTTTTACTTAAAAAAATGTATTTTAAATTACCTTTATAGCAATTGTAAAAGTTATAAATCGGTATTTCTTCTAAATTTGTATAAAAGCGGGTGTTTTTATCATCCATTCGTATAATTGTTTTAAAAATATTTCCGATTCTATTTCTTTAATGTTTTCAGCCGTGTATGTAAATATATCAGCTCCGTATTTAGCCACTAAATCAGGTGTTTTACTATCTCTTGAAAAAATACCTAAAGATAATTGATCCGTAACTAATAAATCAAAACCCCTGTAAAAATCTCCTGTATCGTTTAATGTAACAATGTTAGGGTCTTTACCTTGCGAAAGTTTAACAGCTACAGTAAAAGGTTTATACGGTTTTAGTTCATTTCCCAACCCATCAATACCTTTATCAAACAGCTGTTTAATCCTTATGTAGTCTAACAACTGTTTTTTATTATTGTTAGCTATTACTTTAACTTGATTAGGTATTTGTTTTTTTAAATCCTCTAACTGTTTTATTTTCTTTTCTATATACATAAAGCCCCGCCCATTTTAGGCAGGGCGTTATATATTTATTTCTAATATTATACTACGGTAGCCTTAGCAGTATTAGAAACGTATAATGCGTCTCCTACTACTTCTTTAACTCCATTAATTGACACCTCTACTACATCATCAGTAGCTAATGCGGTTGTAGTAATTGTATAAACACCACTAGCGTCAACTGCTACGCTGTCAGCTTCCTGAGTTCCGTTAATTAAGACTTTAAAATCTCCTGAGGTTGTTAAACCTTCTACGGCTGTTTTACGTCCTCTATCTACTAAAACCTTAACTTCTACAGAAGTGCCTAAATTGGCAGGTACTGCGTTAAACTCTACATAAGCCTGAACGATTGGCTCTACATCAATTCTAGGGTCAAAAGTTAATAATTCAGCAGAAATAACCTGCACGTTATCCTCTAACTCGTAAGTGTCCGCTAATTGAAACTCTAAAGATTGTTTTGCCCCAACACCCGGACTTTGTAACGTCATTTTCGCCCTTTTAGTTCTCGAAGTTCTAAAACCTCTAAAACTATCATCGGAACTACCTTTTGTTACAAGTAAGTTACCGTTACTATCTACAAAAACAAACCTATTATTGTTTTGTCCTTCTAAAGCTCCTAACTGAACGTTTAACCATAAATCTTGCGCCCAAACAGGAGTGTATTTGTATTTTGCGTCTCCTGCGTCAATTTCCGTATTATCTGGTAACGTTTCAATTAAAGGATCAGTTCCCGCTTCTGGGAAGTCCGTAATATTCTTAATTATTGTTAACTTTCCTGCTAATTGTAGAGATTTTAAATACGCTTCGTCAAACTCTACAGTACCATCAAATTCAAAGTCAACAGGAGTACGCCAAATTTCCTTTACATCTTTAAAGAAAACCGAACACCCCTTGTTCATATTAAAACCTGCTAACGCTCCGTTACAAGCTCCAACGTTGATAATTTCTTTACCTGTTGCCATTATTTTATTAAATTATTTTTTTTTGCCGTCTCGGCTTGTTTCTTTGTAAACTTTATTTTATCACCCTTAAAATATTCTTTACCGTTGTACTTAAATTTCTTAGCACATGAGTAAGAATTCTTATAAGACTGCTTTTTATCTTTGTTTTCTATATCCATTTTATGGTATTTAAACAATTATCGTTAAATTCAACTTCACATTCTATTCGTAACGCATCCCATTTATCAATAGTCCCGTTTTTATCACTCTCTGAGTAATTAGGCTCCTTAAAAATATCAATATCTGTCGGGTCTATAACCCTTGTAATACTGCTATTCTCTAAAGCCTGAATGACGTATTCAGATAATGGATTTAAAACACTCTTATAGCTACCTTGCCATCTTTGTTGGTTAAACAAATCATCTCTAGTCTCTAAAGTAGCTAATACCAATGTTACGTTTTGCGTTACTCGTTTAGCTAACCTATTATGTTTTTCAAGTTTAGGTTGTAAAAGCCAAATCAATGGGTAAGTATCACTTTTATAAGTTTCAACCCATCTATCTAATTCTTCTTTTCTTCCCCATGAGAAAATAGGCTGTTTACTTACTTGGCTGTTTATCTGAATCTCAGGTAACAACGCAAACAATTCTTTTAACCTCTCTTCTAAAACTATCATATACCTAAACTGTTAACACTTTCGTATCGTGTGAATTTATACCCTTCAAAATCTGATTCATGGTCTTTTAAGTACGTTTCTAATGTAACTAACAATTGATTTTCTTTTGTATGATAGTAATCTAAACCAACAATCAAGCCCGTACATCCATCCATTATATAGTTCGGATTGTGTTTATATGAGTTATTCTGATACTTATCTAAAAAGATATACCAAGCGTCTTGATATTTTCTATTCGGGCTAAAATTACTACTGTTAGCAGAATTAGATTTAACTGTTCCTGTAGTACTGTAATAACTCTCGTCGTTTTCCATATATTTACAAAAAACATAAAAAGCAATCATACTATCTTTGTTAAACCCTCTTAACCCATCAAATCTATACGTTACATCATCTTTTACGTACTCTACACCATTAACTAGATTTTGCCATTTAATATCCGCGTTAGGTAAATCATCTAACGCGGTATTAAGTTCATTATACAAAGTAATGTTTAACGCACCGATTAAAAACTCACGTTCATACTTATTAATAAAATAATCTAACTCTGACCCATTGTTAGGAACTCCCGAAATTTCAGTATTTAGGTTATTGTTATTAGGTATAAACTTTTTACCTCTTTGGTAATATGTATTATCGGTTATGTTAGCCATTACTTATCTTCTTTTTTACCTCTTTTACTTTTGACTTTTGCTACCTTTCTTTTAATCAAGTCGCTTGCTATTAAAGAATCCATTTTAATAACGTCTCCTTTTTTTCTAGTAGCGAAGTCTTTTAAGAAAACTATATCAATCATATTATAGAGTAGCTAAAGTAATTAAAGCAGTAGAAATATCTGTGACTTTTCTAAATCCACCTTTGTCAGCTCCTCTAATCAAGAATGCTAATCTAGTTCTAGCTTTTAACGTTTCTAAATCAGATGAAAACTGAGCGTTGACGTAACCTCTTGATAACTGAACACCTGCAACCTCATAAATACGAGCAAAACGTCTATCCCCAATAACCATACTATTAGCAGGCACTGCGTTTTCTTCCAAAACAACCATTCCAGAAACTTGTTGACCATCACGAGAAACAAAAGGAGGCATAACATAGTTATTATTAGCGTCTTTCTTTAATTTCATTTTATTGATATCCGCAATATTCATTAATGCGAAGTCAGGCATATATTTAGAACCACCAACTGAAGTAATATCTTCCGAAACTTTTACAGCTAAATCATAAATAGAAGCGTCTTGAATACCACTAGCTACAGGTGTATAAGCATCAATACTAGCAAAAATACCTGTTAAATTCTCCCCTAAACCGTCACCGTTTACGATTTGATCGTTTCTTTTGATACGAACGTTTGTATCTAAAAACATATTTAACTCAGCAGCGAACATGTTTTCATCTTCAAAAAACTCTTCAGAAACTGGTAAAGTGTCTCCGATTTTCTTAATAGGAATAGTATTTGTAGTCCATGCAGCCGTAGATTCAGGAAAAGCAGCCCCTTCTGCAACCATTGCAGCAGCTCTTACTTTAGTAGCCTCATCCCAATCGTAATATCTAATAACTCCGTTATGGTTACTTCCTGTTACTGGGATTCTACGGAAAATATCGTAAGCAGTTAATTTAGCGTGCGCTAATTGTCCGATGTCTGGCAATTCCGCTGCTTGTTGATTCCCTGCAACACTAGAACGTAAAACAGTTGCTTTTACAGTAACATCTTTACTAGAATGACCTTTAACAACTTGTTTTAATTCGCTTAATTGCTCTTTAATCTCATGCGCTAAAGTCTTTTGCGATTCTTTTTTCATTCCGTTTTCTTTGATAATTTCTAAATCCTGAGAAATAGTCTTTAAACTAGCTTCTAATTTACTGTAATCTTCTTTAGATACTGTTTTCTCTAACTCTGATTTTAAATTAGAAATAGCTAAATCCATTTCCTCTTTGTTTGCGCCATTCTTAACGGCTTCTTCTAATGCGGTTAGCTTGTTTTTTAACGCTTCCGCTTCTTTTTTTACTTCTTCGTTCATTTTTACGAATTTAAAGTGTTATAAAAATTAATTAAATCTGCGGAAGTGTCTTTAACGGCTTCCTTATTGTTTTGAGTGTCTTTCGACGGCTCACTTGTTATTCTTCCTGTTACATGGTTACTACCTCTACTAACTAAACTGCTTTCATCTACATTTTTAGCTTCTCTTTGCACAAAGAAATATAAAGGCTCTTTTTCAAAATCATCTATATTAGCTATTTGCCCCTTGTATTGATCGTAAATTCTTCTTTCTTCTTCATCTTCTTTAGCGTCGCTTTTCATTGCAATATCCATTTTTACATATTGCATCTTTACAGACGCTTGAACCTGATACCCACCGTCTAACCATTCACGCACATCTTCACGCATTTTAGATTTTTCTATCTTATAAATCAACGCTTCTGTATTTCCTTTGTAAGAATACCCTAACGCATTAAATGGAATTTCTTTTATTAGTATTTCTACATCTTCCCTCTTAGCTAATGTCGTACTGATAGTATCAATATGGGAATCCAGTAACGCGTTCTTCCTGTTTTGTTCTTTAGCTGACTTGTTCCAAATACCGTTTACGTGTAAATCATTATGACTATCAAGTATTTTAGTGGTATTAACAACAATATAATAGTGGTTGTCGTCCATTTCCTCCTTAAAAGAATTACCTTCTACTTTTGACGCGTCTAAAGGCTTAACACCAACGCCAATACCTTTATCAACAGAATTAAAAGATTTTCTTTTCTTATCCGCTATAATCTTACTTTTATTCTCTTTAAGAGCCTTAAAAAGCTCCTCTTTAGTCTCAAAAGTTTTATCTAATTCCTTACAAACTATCATTTTAATACTGTTTTATTACCTTTTAAAATAGCTATCTTCCTCTTAACAGCTTCTTTAAACTCAGGGTCTTTTGTTTTTTTTAGAATGCTCTCTAACATTTCTATGTTTTTTTTGTCCACCTCGTGCATTGTTATTCGTTTAAATCAATCCCTAAGTCATTTAAAAACTCCATTCCATTTCCTATACCTGACCTTTGTAAATTAGCTAAAGCCTGAGATATTTTTAAAGCTTTATCCGCTTTCTTGTCCTCTTCTTTCTGTAATACTCTTAAATGATTTGCAGTAGCAACAAAAGGCGTTCTTTCATCCCCAAAGTCGTTAGTCCATGAATAAGCAACGTCCTTAATAAAACTTTCGTTTATATCGTCTATCAATTTAACTAT
>JAYMFU010119834.1:0-37542 GCA_036784835.1 Phaeophila floridearum
GGTATGGCTGTGTAGTAGTACTTGAATAAGCTACCATCTGTTTGCAGTGCTTCTGGAGGCAAGCAAAGAGCTCTCTTGATCTCTCCCTGAGCTTCTTCTTGATCCAGGCCACCCAACATGGTTAGACTTTCTTGTTGCTGGCCATAGTGTAAGTAGGTTTTCAAACGTAGCATGTTAGAAAAACTCATTATGTAGCCTAAATGCTGAAGGGCTTCTTGACATATGACTCCACGATCAAGTAGTTGCTCTACTGCATCCCAACCACTTCCGGGTACTATTCCATAGTAGAAGGCTAAGCCGTATAATAATCTGTCAGGCAGCCGATAGATCTCTTTTTTTACATCGTACAGCTTGCCTTCCTCTTCTCCGGTTCTGCCACGAAACTGGAGTCTAAACTCTTCGATGTTGCCAAGCTGCTTCTTGGACTTAGGCCCTACTGTATCTGGATGGGTGTAATCCCACTCTACAGTGCCTTCTAACATCCTTTGCATAGCTCTGGCCTTGTAGATTACTGGGTCCGCAAGGAACTCTATCTTCTGTGTTTCATAGGTTTTGTGAAGCTGCTCATCTCCGTACACATAGCAGGTGCTCTCTAGAATGTAGGGTAGGTTCTTATCTATATGCTCTACTCTGTTGCTCTCATTTCTCAAATAGTACAGCATACCCGCTACAGTCTGTATCAATGTGTAAGGCTTGTCCTGTCTGCCCAGAGGTGTCTTACCTCCTAAATCTAAATTTATCCCCCGCTTTATCAGGTGTTCTAGGTTGACACCATGTTTACTGTTTGGAATCTTGGTCTCGCCCAGGTTAATCACCCGGAAGTTCACTAGATGGGTTAAGCGCTTGAAGTACGCTCTAGCTGCCACTTCATTAGTACACTCTTCCATGAGAATGGCAAATTCCAGATCTGAATAGGGGGTCATCTGTTGTAAAGCCATAGATCCTAAACCCATGACGGTGTATTTGCAAGGAGCTGGACCCAACTCTTGCTCGCTCTCAAGATAAAGGCGAGCTAAAAAGGCTTTTATCTTCGTGGCTATGTCATGGAATAACGCTTTGCTACGCTGTATGTACGCTGCTTCGTTAGCTCGCTCTTCTTGTGGAGTGCTACGTTGGTTCAGCAGTTCTTCTAGCCCGTTAGCTTCTACTTGGGCATAAGCGCGCAACCTTTCTAACTCTTGCTTGTCACCTGCCATCTCCTCTTGAATTTTAACAATCTCAACTACGGGAGAGGTGGATGTTAAGGCTTTTCTAATCGTCAATAATCCTTCGTAAGCTGAATTCGTTTGGAGTGCGTAACTCGTGGCTACATCTTCTTCTCCGCAGATACTCAGTACATGCTGGTAGCACGTGGCGGCATCTGTGTAGTAGCTCAAGTCTCCCAGCGCTTTCCCTTGTTCTTGATGTAGGGCGCCTAGCTGAAGTAAAATGTCGATCAGCTTGGCTCGATTATCAGGCGACTTGCCGATTGTAAACCCTTGTGCAGCGTCTTTTAGCATCAAGGCATAAGCACCCTCCCGTGTAAGGAGTTCTAGCTTACTTATGACTGATCTACCTCGAGAAGTATCACACCACGCAGAACTGCGCTCTTTGGTCAATTTATCTATATAACGCTTGACCGTTTCAGTCCTCTTATCCACCTTATCAATCAACTGCCGCAAAGCAGCGATGATTTCATTAACTTTCTCTACTTTCCCTGCGTCTATAGCCTCCAAGAGGTCAGTGTAGTGCTTATCAATAACTCTTTGAAGCAAATAATCTTTTACTGATGAGTGGCCAGCACTTGAAGCCAGGTAGAAGGCTGTCAAACCGCTACCATCTCTTACATCAGACGTAGCACCATTCTTATCCAAATACTCTACTACCTCTAAATGTCCGTTGAGGGCAGCCAGGTGCATAGGTGTCCTGCCATCATTATTAGTGCAATCCAATTGTGCGCTTTCTCCCTTGAGACATTTTGCTACTGCTAAGTGCCCTTTTGCAGCAGCCATATGTAGTGCAGTAAGGCCGTCTTTATTAGCCCTATTCACCGCGGGCTTCCACGATGATAGCAATAAACTGACCATAGGCTCAGAACCCAAATGAGCCGCATACATCAAGAGCGTATACTCTTGCTTGCAACCAACCTCATCATCCCTTTCTGAAAGCACTTCCAGCAATCCTCTATCCTTACTGAGCAAGCTGTTTATCGCATCCGTTCCACCGTCACGGATGGCATTAAAAAGCCTATCTACTTCAGTTAGCTCTAGCGCACCAGACTGTGGCTCCTCAACAGCTCCATCTTGGATAGCTGCCGAGCTCACACCAGGCAAGGGCTGGGCAGGTCCATCGTGAGAACGTGTAAAGCCATATGGCTCCTGCAACTCTGCTGCAGGCAGTGGTGGTGCAGCGGAACCATCAGATGTGGTTTCGAGTTGCTGTACTCCATCAGGCAAGACTCCTTCTGGTTGATGTCCTGATATGGGAACTTCTATCCCACAGCTTTGCAGAAAGAATGAGACGAGTAAAATGCGTGATAAGGTTTTTTGATGCATCGGTTTCATGATAAGGTTCGGTTTAAAAGTTAATGCTCGCTATCCAATGTTACTGGTCTATATCCTTAAGACCAACTTCACAATGCATCTTACGAAACATTTCTTACAAAGTCAAGTGCCCTGTTAAAAAGGCCATGCAATACATCCGCTCCTCAGACAGGTCTGCAGTTTGGCCGCCCTTGTCTCAGGCCTTTATCTAACAATAATGCGGGATAGGGTGCTGCAAGATTGCAGCCCCGGTTACCAAACAGCATCAGACGCTACGATCACCTTTTCATCTCGATTGCGCTCATGTGTTTGCAGCACCCTTGAAGTCCTATTACCTGAACCCCTAGGTGTTTTTCTGACGCTCTTTTGAATGGGAACCTGCTCGTTGGGGTTGTACTTTCAAAGAATACAATGGCGAGCTCAGACAGCTAAGAAAGAGACAGTAAAAATGCCTTTAGGCCCTTTAACAAGCCATATTCAAGGCGTAAGTAGCAGTGTAAAGTCTATTGATGTCCTCTTAGCAAATTGTACTTTTAAAAGAAAAGAGCGAAACATCCGTTAACGAACCCAAAGGGGTGCTGCAACTGTACGAAAGCATGATGGTTGCTAGGGCTCAATGTGGTACACCGCATGATTGGATGATGAGCGTATAAGCCTGCAGCACCCCTCAAAACCGCATACTATCAAATGGCGTTAAGAAAGGCCCGAGACAAGTGCGGTCAAAATGCAGACCTGCCTGAGGAGCGCAGCGACGAGATTTCTGCATTTTAAACACTTGTCTCGGGGCTTTTAGCCAAATTTGATAGTCGCGGGTGATTTTTTTGGTTACTTTTTTCATCGCAGGAAAAAAGTAACGAAGCCCCCCGCAGGGGAAAGCTTCGTAAAACCCGAGCTTAACAGACTACAACTACAGCTTCATAAAACGACAGAAGCCCAGGTTCATACGATCCCCCCCTGTCTCGCAGGAAAAAAGTAACGAAGCTCCAAACCCTAAGCAACCGCTACCTCTTCTTCCAAACGCTCCAAGAGATAACTCGCTATCTCATCCTCTTGCTCTCGACCCTCCTGGCCTAGCTGGCGATGCACAGCTTGCCTGTAATCTTCCAAATAAGCCTCCCGAGCTTTACCTGGATGAATATCCGCTGCTTGGAAATCCCCGTAGTGATGAATGAGGAGGTAATAAGCGTAATCCACAGATCTCAGAGATATCGAGTCGACTTGGTCTAACTTTGCTTGCAACACGAATGCTACTGCCTCTTTTTCGGCAGCCTTGTAGCTTAAACCACCTCCATCTTCATCCCCAAGGGCTATGACCTGTTGTAGATACTGATAGGCTGATGCGGATTGCCCTGTAATTATGAGAAAGCTCGCGTAGTCTATGCATAAGCTGGCTTTAGGTGGCTCGATGGTTGATATCGATAGTTCAAAAGCAGCTTTGGCCCTGGTCATATACCCTTGTGCCGTCTGTATTTGCTCCCTTTCGATAGCTGATTGCGCTTCTGCATGGTAAATACAGGCCAGGCTATAGGCTATGTTTACACATTCCCTAGCATGTGTAGGGTCAGCGCCCCCTGCAGACAACTGCTGATACATGTCCAAGGCTTGCTCATAGTAGCTTATACCTTTCTCCAAATGTCCCAAAGAGTGACAAAAAGATCCCAAGTTTTGTAAAATGGTAGCTACAGCAGGATGTATATCTCCATGAACTTGTCTTCGTACTTGCAACACTTCTTCTAAATACGTTAGGCTCTGAGCTTGCTCACCTAAGTCGCTGCAAACTAAACTTAGATTATATAGCGTATTGCCTACATTAGGATGCATATAGCCGTAAATCTGTATCTCGATCTCTAATACCTGTAAATAATAGTATATACTCTGGGAGTACCCCCCTGAGGCTCTATGCACCGTACCCAGGCAGTCTAAGACCAGGGCTACATGCGGATCTACATCTCCATAAACCTGCCTCATTATCGCTAAGGCATATTCTAAGTGCGATATGCTCTTCATAAACTTATCTAACTGACTATAAGCTAGACCCAAGTTGTAGAAGGTACGCGCTACAACTAGATGGCTACCTCCGTAAAATTGCTCTTGGATCGCCAGCGCTTCTTCTAAATACAGGATACCTTGGGGATATGCATTTGAGAGATTATGTACGATACCCAAGCCAGTTAGGGTATTGGCTACGGCCGGGTGACTATCCCCATAAACTTGTCTCCTGATCATCAAGGCTTCTGAATAATGGTCTATGCTTTGGGGGTATTCCTCCGCATTTTTGTAAACCATCCCGAGGTCGTGTAAAGTAACCGCTATGGAGGGATGTATATCTTCATAAACCTGTTTCTTTACGGCTAGCGCCTCTGAGTAGTAATGTATGCTTTTCCAGTACTCTCTTAAGGTGTTGTAAGTAAGCCCTAGTTTGTGGAGGCTACGCGCCACAGCCGGGTGTACATCTCCGTAAACCTGCCTCTTAATCGTCAACCCCTTTGAATAGTGGTCCCTACTCTTGGGGTAATCTGCTAAGCAATTGTACACAATGCCCAAGCTGTCTAGCACGCTGGCTACATCTGGATGGATATCCCCATAGACCTGACACAGCAGCGCCAAGGCCCCTGCGTAATAACCTACACTTTGCGGATAGGCTCCTGAGGCTTTATACACAGTACCTAAACCGGCTAGGCTACTGGCCACAGCTGGATGAATGTCTCCATAGATCTGCTTGCTAATTGCCAACACTTCCAGATAGCAACTGATGCTTGGGACATACTCCCTTAGAGCTTGGTGAACTGCGCCTAGCCCAGCTAAGGTACTAGCTACAGATGGGTGGATAGCACCGTAAACCTGCTTCTTGACCTCGAGGGCCTCTGCATAATAATTTGCACTTTCAGGGTGCTCCTTCAGGGCATTACACACAACACCGAGGTTGTGTAGGGTATTAGCTATGACCCACTGCGTAGAATCCACGTGTCTCTGCTTATCCAAGGCTTGCGCATAATAGTTCTTAGCTTCTGACCATTGCAATAACCTCCTATGTATGTTGCCATTGACTTGATCGGCATCATCATAAAGAGGATCCTCCCGCAGCAAGCTGGCCGATTCACTGGAGCCCAATGCTGCTTGCTGATCAAAAAGTAGCGCTAGGTGACGATGGAAAGGGAGCACCGTGTAATAGTACTTAAACAAGCTACTACCTGTCTGCAAGGCCTCTTGAGGTAGGCATAAGACTTTCCTCACGGCTGCTTGGGCTTCCTTTTGGCGCAGGTCGGTCAGCATCGTGACCCCTTCTTGCCGTTGCTCATGATACAGGTAGGTATTTAACCGGAGCATCGTGGCAAAGCTCACAGCATACCCCAAGTGGTGAGCAGCTGCCTGACTTATGGCGTCACAGCTCTGCAGCCGCTCTATAGCATCCCATCCACTGGTAGGCACAATCCCATGGTACAGGGCTAAGCTGTACAACAACCCATCCGGTAATCGGTAAATCTCTTGGGTGACGTCATACAGCTTACCTTCATCCTCCATACCAAACGCTAGCCGCAACGCTTCTAGATGTCCAGGTTGTGGATAGGGCCTAGGTGCAACCATGCCTGGGTGGTTGTACTCCCAGGCTACAGCACCTCCCAGCATTCTGCTCCTAGCTCTGCTCCTGTAGATAGCTGGATCCGCAAGCCATGCTGCTTTCTGGCTCACATAGCCCTCATATAGCACTTCATCTCCATGCACATAGCAGGTAGCTTCCAGGATATAGGGTAAGTTTTTGTCTATAAGAGCTGCTTGATTACCCGCATTCTTCAGGTAGCATAACATGCCTGCTACCGTCTGTATGAGTTCATAAGGCCTATCCGGTCTACCTAGGGGGGTTTTACCCCCTAGATCCAGCTGGATACCAGGCTTTATCAGATGAGCTAAGTGGATACCGTATGTCGTGTTTGGAATCTTGGTCTCCCCCAGGTTAATCACCCTGAGGTTGACCAGATGGGTCAGCTGTTTGAAATAGGTCCTGGCAGTCTCTGGATCATCACATGCCTCCATGAGCAAGGCAAACGCTAGATCTGAATAAGGCGTCATCTGTTCCAAAGCCATAGACCCTAAGCCCATGACAGCGTATTGGCAAGGAGCAGGGCCTAGCTCCTCCTCACTCTCACGATAAAGCCGAGCTAAAAAGGCACGCACTTTTGCGGTTATGTCGTGGCATAGCATGCTACTGCCCTGGATATAGGCTACCTCGTCTTCTGGCCTTGCACCACCCGGTTGGTCCAAGAAGGCTTCTAGCTCAGCGGCTCTTATCTGAGCATCATCTCTTAGCCATTGGAGTTCTTGTCGATCTATGGCTATCTCTTCTCGTAGCTGTGCTACATCCATCGAGATAGGTGCCGGGCCCTTTCTAATTTTTAGCAACGCTGCATAGGCTGAGTGCATTATATACTGACACATGGAACTCGGTTCCTTGCCTCCGCAAACACTCAGTACATGCTGGTAACAAGTAGCCGCATCCGCACAGCGTCGCAGATCTTGCCAGTCTGTACCTGACGCCTGATGTAAAAGGGCTAGCTGCCGTAGAGCCCTTGCCAAGTTATCTCGCGCATCCGTTGACGCGTGGATAGCAAAGGCCGTATGGATCCGCTGTAGCTCCTCCTGTACCGCAACACTGGGCTCTGTGTTATCTCGTGTGTCTGCTACATCTGGGTGGGCTCCTGATGGATCGGATCCATCAGAAGAGCATAGCTCCCCAGGCCCTGATTGGATTTGCAATACTTCTGTAGGTGATAGCAATGGGCTTTCATGACGTATGGCTGCGTTTCGTTGTACCGGAACCAGCCCTACCTCATGTTGTGGATAGGGTGCTATCGGAGCTTCTATCAGACAGCTTTGTAGAAAGAATGCGATAAGCAGCCCGAATGATACGTTTTTTTGTTGTCTTAGCTTCATAATCAAGATCAAGTTGAGATGTATATGATAGGGCCTATGCCACTTCAGACTGATAATCTCCTACCTCTTTTTCTAAGCTCTTTAGCAGACAGCGGGCCACCGTATCCTCTTGTTCTCTACCTGTTTGACCCAATTGTTGCTTAATAGCTTGTCTATAATCTTCTAGGTACATTTCGCGGGTTTTATCTAATTGGACGCCAGCTGCTCGAAAATCCTCATAGTAATGGACCAACAGATAGTAAGCGTAATCTAGGACCCGCAGGGATAGGGGATGGGTAGGATCTAGGCTATTGCGTAACGCCGGGGCTATTGTCACGCGCTCTAACCAATTATACGTAAACACGCTCCCATCATCCCCAAGGGTAAGCGCTTGCTGTAAGTACCAGCAGGCTGCTTGCATTTGTTCTGTAGCTAAGAGAAAACTTCCATACCGGGTGCACTGACTGGGTGTCAGTGTATCCTGGGCTGCTAACATGCGTTCAAAAGTGTCTCTAGCTTTGATCAAAAAGGCCCTACACAAATCTTCTTGCTCGTCTCGCTTACATTCAACAGCCACTACGTGATAGAGATGCGCCAACGTAAACGCTACCAGAGCCTCCATATGCGTATCCATCTCAATCCCGTGCTGGAGGAGCACCACGGCTATCGCTAGATGACCCTGCTGTATAGCCACGTAAGGCAAAACGCTCAGGCTACACGGGCAGCTGCTAACCAACTTACTCAGTTGCTTCATATAACGCCTGAATAGCCCTAGGTAGCTGTTTTGAACAGGCATGTGCGGAGGTATCCAATGAGTCATATAATGCCTGACTACCCCCAAGTGCCCGTTGCGGACAGCCATCAGCAATGGGGTAACACCATAGCTGTCAGGGTCATTTACTCTCACCCCCCTCACTGTAAAATCCTCGACCAGGCTCACATGACCGTTTTGAGCAGCCATGTGCGCCGGTGTCCAGCCATCGTTATCAGATATGTCTCCCGATATCCCCTGCGCTTGCAGATATTGTACCACCTCTAGATGGCCTTGGTAAGCTGCCATATGCATAGGGGTCCAGCCATCATTGGTCCGTATATCTCCCGGTACCCCCTGCGCTTGCAGATATTGTACCACCTGTATGTGCCCGTTATAAGCAGCACTGTGCAGGGCAGTCCAACCTCTTTCGTCAGGCAAAAGCGCATTTGCCCCCCTGGACAGGAGATATTGTACTATATTCAGATGGCCATGGCAAGCTGCTAAGTTAAGCGGCGTCTTACCACGACAGATGGGCTGATCAATAGCCACCCCAGACGTTACCATCCGTTGTAGCATCCCGAGCTGGCCGTCACGAACAGCTACCCCGATCAAGGTCATGCGACCTTTGCTAGAGATGGGGCGTACCTGTTTTTTTATCCTCAGCATTTCTACAAAATGTAGGAGGCTTTGGGCATGATCACCCAATGTGCGATGCACAGCTCCTAGATTATTTAGAATGTCGGCTACAGTGGAGGTAGGACGCGCATCTGCCTGCTGCATGATTTGTAGTGCCTCTTCATAACACGCGCGGCTTTGGGTATACGCCTCCAAGGCACTGTGCAAGGTACCTAGCTTATTCAGTGTACGCACTACCTTGAGATGTGTATGGCCATATTGCTGCTTCCAAGTGCACAAAACTTCCTCTAGGCATTCACGGCTTTTCACATAGGCTCCCAAGACTTCATAAACAGCACCTAAACTGTTCAGCACCTCGGCAATATCGAGGTGCCCATCGCCGCAGACCCGTTTCAAGGCCTGTAATGCCATCTCCAGGTACCTACAGCTTGTCTTGTAATCCTGTAATTCCCGATAGATCTCACCTATGTTTTTTAGGAGCCAGGCTACCTGTGGATTTTCGTCAGCGCACGTCTGTTGTCTTATCTCCAGGGCTTTTGCGAAACACGCAAGGCTCTGGGTGTTATCGTGCCGGGCCTTGTAAACCAGGGCTAGACTACTCAATGTATTGACTAAGGCCGGATGCCTAAGACCGTAGATCCGCTCTCGTACCTGCAAGGCTTCTAAGTAGTATACAACACTCTGGTCATAATGCGCTAAAAATCCATGCAGCGTACCCAAACTATCCAGGATACTGGCCACACCGGGATGCCTATCCCCACCCACACGCTTCATAATCTTCAATGCGTACGAATGGTACAATAGGCCCTTTTTATAGTTGCCCAAATACATATGGACAGTACCCAAGCTCTCTAGTACACTGGCTACTTCTGGATGATCGTCGTTGCTATATATCTGTCTCAAGACCTGCAACGCTTCTGAATAATAAGCCAGGCTCTTTTTGTAATTACCTAAGTCATGATGCACAGCCCCCAAGTTCTTGAGCGTATGAGCCATCACTGGATGTACATCTCCATACACTTGCTTCATAATCTGCAAAGCGATCAGGTAGTACTCGTGGCTCGGGGCACACTCTCTTAAACCTCTATGAGCATTCCCCAGATCGTTTAGCGTGTCTGCTATCGCGGGGTGTATCTTGCCGTACATCCGCTTCATGATCTGCAAAGCTCCCACATAACACTCGCGACTCAGGTCATACGCTTGTACATCCCCATGAGCAGCTCCCAGATCGTTTAGTGCACCCGATACTGCTGGATGTACATCACCGTATACTTGCTTATATATCTTCAAAGCCTCCGCATAGCACCGGATGCTTTGCTCCAGGTTCTCCAGTTTTCGATGGGCATGACCTAGGTTACTGAACGTATGGGCTACCTCTGGATGTATACCTCCGTAAAAATGTCTCTCGATCTGCAGCGCTTCTGTATAGCAAACTACATACTCGGCGTGCATCCCCAGGGCACCGTAGACACTGCCCAGTTTTTGTAGGGTGGTAGTCACAATAGGGTGCCTATCGCCGTGTAGCCTCTTTTGCCACGTCAAAACTTCTTTGTAGCAGTCTACAGCTTCCTCCCACTGTAACAATCTAACGTGCATATCTCCTCGCAGGGTATCATACACATCGTAAAAGCTAAGGGCTTCTTTTTGCAAGGTATCTGCTGGTAGGCTGTGCCATGCAGCTAGCTCTGCCCCATCTGCTTCCATCATCTGTGCGAATAACCCAGGCTCTCCAAAAAATGTCTCCAATTCGCGCCACAGAGGCACAGCAGCCCGATAGTGCCTGCACAGGCCGTCGCCTATGCGCCATACTTCTTGCGCCAAGCGACGAGGCTTCCGTACACTTGAGCAAAACAGCGCTAGATTCAGTGGGCTCGGCAAGATGGCTACATGATCTCTGCGCTGACCATAACGCAAGTACGTTTTCAGCAATAGCATAGGGGCAAAGTTGATCGTATATTCTAGATGACGCACCGCTTCTTGCTTGATAATACCCTGCTCGAACAGCTGCGTTATGGCCTCCCAGCCACTTGCAGGCGTTAGGCCATAATACAACGCTAAGTCACACAGTAGCCGATCGGGCGTTCGGTCAATGTCTTGGTTAGCCCTGTACGAATGACCCACGCCGAATTGCGGCTCAAAGACCTCTGGGTAGCCAGGCTGCTTAGATGCAGATTCCTCGACGTCTAAATGTCTATAATTCCACGCTACGACGCTGGCTAACATCCTTTGCCCAGCTCTGCACCTGCGAGTAGCTAGGTCCCCAAGAAACGATGCCTTGGCAGCCTCGTATTCTTTATAAAGCGCTGCATCTCCATACACATAGCAAGTGTTTTCCAAGATACAGGGCAAGTTTGGGTCCGTGTCTGCTACTCCGTTCCCGGCCTGCTGCAGATACTGTAGCATACCCGCTACAGTCTGTAGCAATTCGCAGGGGTTATCTGGGCTGCCCAATGGAGTCTTACCCTTGAGGTCAAAATGCATACCTCGCTTTATCAGGTGTTCCAAATGGGTACCATATCTACTATCCGGGATGATGGTTTCACCCAAGTTAATGACCCTAAAGTTGACCAGATGGGTTAAGCGCTTGCAATGCATGCGGGCGTCTTCTTGATGGGTACATGCTCCCATAAGCATAGCAAATGCCAGCTCTGAGTAGGGCGTCATCTGTTTTGAGGCCATAGCCCCTAGCCCCATTACGGCATACTGACAAGGAGCTGGACCGAGCTCCGCTTCGCTCTCACGGTAAAGCCGGGCCAAGAAAGCGCTCACCTTCGTAGCTATAGCATGCCATAGATCTCTACTGCCCTGGATGTATGCTTGCTCATTAGCGCTTTCTTCCTCAGGCAAGCTGTATGGGTCCAAGCATCTTTCTAAATCAGCTACACTGGCTCTCACATGATCTCTTAGCCATTGCAGTTCTTGTTGATCACGTGCTATTTCGGCTTGCAGTTTGGCTTTATCTATCCAAACGGGCACTAGCATCTTGCGGATCTTTACTAACCCTTTGTAGGCGGATTGCATGTGGTTTTCGCACTCGGGCATTAGGTCCTGGTCTTGGCAGATACTGAGCACATGTTGATAACATACGGCCGCATCGGTATAGTACCTCAGATCTCTCAGGGCCTTACCTTGTTCCTGGTGTAGTGCAGCCAGCTCAAGTAGCATCTGAGCCAACTTGTCTCGGTTAGCCGGTGATTGCTCGACTATGAATGCCGCGTCTGCCTCCCTTAGCTTTTGTACACAATCCCACTCCTGCACTATATCCCACGACTTCTCAGCATTTAGCTCCTTACTATCTTGCGTGTCTGCCGAACTTACCCAAGAAGATGATCGATACGGTACATCAGAAGTATAGGATAATTCATTAGATAGCTGCCGTCGTATCGCTCCTGAAGAAGACCGCGGTGTGCCTGCATCAATTCTGGTTAGGCAGAGTTGTATCGCAGCCAGTCCTACTACTTCCTGTTTTCGTGGCCTTTCTAGAGAAGACCGCGGTGTGCCTGCATGGCTTCTGAATAGGTTGGGTTGTACCGCAGCCAGTCCTACTACTTCCTGTGGATGTTCTGTTGTCGGACCTTCTATCCCACAGCTTTGTAAAAAGAGTGCGATAAGCAGCCCGAATGATAAGCTTTTCTGTTGTCTTAACTTCATAATCAGGTTTGTATTACCGGGTTAACAGCCATGCCATGGCTGCATCAAGTTCAGGTTAAGTCTGGCTTGCATATTACCAAGCTCTTCCTCACAAGTCAAGTGATTCTTTATTCATTGTACAATACGTAGCAGCCAGCCTTTTGGGCAAACGATAGCCAGTGCTATCGAGGCATGGAGCTTTAGCAACGCTACAGATCTGCATACACAGAGCCTAGGCCACAACCAGTCCTGCACTAAAAAGCGCTACAAAAAGTGATATAGCAATGCCTAATCGTTCAAGAGCACCATTCAGCTCGATAGAAGATTCAAGACGCATAGTCAATACACCACTTTGTAGGAGGGCAGGTACAACAGCCATGAAAAGCCACTGCCATACAGTGCTGTAGTGCTGCACCGTAAACAAAACCATTAGCAACGCGGCCAGGCCAAGTAGGAGCCATTGATAAGCGATGGCTCCCCGCCTACCCATTCGTACAGCCAGCGTCTTTTTGTCGATCTGCTTATCTAGCGCTAAGTCACGTATATTATTCAAATTCAGTACAGCCGTTGCCAAACAGCCATAG
Source organism: Phaeophila floridearum (assembly GCA_036784835.1). Classification (NCBI taxonomy): domain Eukaryota; kingdom Viridiplantae; phylum Chlorophyta; class Ulvophyceae; order Ulvales; family Phaeophilaceae; genus Phaeophila; species Phaeophila floridearum. The sequence goes on from JAYMFU010119834.1 coordinate 13,035, forward strand.
CCCATAGCAGGCAGTGTATAAGCCCAGCGCCACTGGTGGGCGTGCAAATATACAGTGCCCAGCACACCTATCCCACCAAAGCACAGTAGAACGGCCAAATCGCCCCAACCTGCATACCCGTAGGGTCGCGGACCCACAGTATAAGCAATAGCCGCTGCGATAGACACCAGGCCCAGGGCAGCGAAGGTTAGCCAGGCCGTGTAGGCTAGACAAGATACATAGAGCAGTGCCGCACCACTCAGTAGGGCGATGCAGCTCGAGACCCCAATGGCCTTTCGTAGCTGTTGGAGGTTGATACTGCCTTCACGCGGAGTAGGGTGTCGATGGACATAGGCGCCTACGTTAGCGCCACGCAGGCTATCGCCATAGTCATTGGCTAGATTGGCTATAATTTGGAGTGTTATGGCTGTAGATGCGGCCAGCAGGTAGGTGGGTATGTGCCATTGTTTTTCCCAGATGGCTAGGGCGGTGCCCAGGGTGATGCTGTTCAGGGCTAGGGTAGTGCTAGGGAAGCGGGTGGCCCTGAACCAGGTTTTGATAAGAGAAGAGGGCATGGATTTTTAGATGTTGGTTTTTTATCTCTACATCCTTTCCGGCACTTCAACTCCTAACAACCCCATAACCCTTTTCAGCGTTCGGGCCACACAAAACGCAATGCAGACCCGCACCCGCTGCTTCGCTACATCCTCTTCATGTAAAATCGACACCTCCGCATAAAACCGATTGAACGCCTTTGCCAGGTCAAACGCATACTGGGCCATAATAGAAGGATCTAGCCCATCTGCAGCCTCGCGTATCTTGGCTGGTAACATACCCAACCCATTGATCAAAACCCGTTCAACAGCCACCAACGGCGTAGCCACATCCTTAGGCAAAGCATCGATAACTATTCCCTTCTCCGGTGCTTTGCGCAATACCGCCGCAATGCGCGCATACGTATACTGGATAAATGGGCCGGTATCACCCTGAAAGTCAATAGAAGCTTGGGGGTCAAATAATAACCGTTTCTTACTATCCACCCGCAAGAGAAAATACTTCAACGCCCCCAAAGCCAGCATACGATAGAGACGCTGGGCCTCTGCAGATGAGAAATCTTCAATCTTACCCAACCGCCGAGTATGTGCCTCAGCCGTATCCGTCATCGTATCCAACAGCTGATCTGCATCCACCACCGTACCTTCCCTAGATTTCATCTTGCCAGTCGGCAAATCCACCATACCGTACGAGAGATGTATCAGCTGAGACGCATAAGGCCGACCCAATCGCTTCAGGATCTTCCGTAAGACCGAAAAGTGATAGTCCTGCTCATCCCCCACCACGTACATAGACTTGTCAAAAGCATAGTCTTGATAACGCACATCCGCCGCTCCCAAGTCCTGTGTCAGGTACACAGCAGTGCCGTCAGACCGCAGCACAAGCTTCTCATCCAGCCCCTCATCCGATAGATCAACCCACACAGATCCATCCGATCGCTGGTAGAAAATACCCTTAGCCAACCCCTCAACCACCATTTGCTTGCCCAGCAAATAGGTTTGCGACTCGTAGTAGGTCTTGTCAAAATGGATACCCAACCGCTGATAGGTACTGGCAAATCCCGCATAAACCCAGCTATTCATCTTTTCCCACAAGGCCATGACGTCCGGGTCATGAGCCTCCCATCGCTGCAACAAAGCTTGCGCTTCCTGCAGTATAGGGGGTGTACTAGAACCTGGCGCCACTTGCCGCTCCTGTTTGTAGGCCTGGTCAAATTGGACGTAATAGTCCCCTACAAAATGATCTCCCTTCAGTCCGGCAGAAACCGGGGTGGCCCCATGGCCCCACCGTTGGTAGGCTACCATAGATTTACAGATGTGAATCCCCCGGTCATTGACCAAGCTGACAGCGTAGGTTGTGCAGCCAGCCGCCTGTAAGATCTGGGTTATGGCATGGCCAATACAATTGTTACGCAGGTGGCCTAGGTGTAGGGGTTTGTTGGTATTAGGAGAAGAAAACTCAATGACTACACGTTGGCCATTGTCAGGCATACAGCCAAAATGGGGATCTTGCTGTATGTGCCGCAGCTGTGCCAACCAGGCAGTATCCTGTACAGATAGATTCAAAAAACCCTGCACCACATGAAAGTCCGCCACTACATCTGTGTATGTTTTCAACCATTTTCCTAACTTGTGGGCGATGTCTTCGTAAGATGTGCGGCAAGTGGCTACAAACGGAAACGTAGCCAGCGTGTGTGTGCCTTGAAACTCTTTGCGGGTAGGCTGCAGCCGAATACGGGATAGCGGGATAGAAACCTCAAATAGTGCCTGAAAAGCCCGCTGCAGATTTTCTTGCAATTGTTGCCGGATGTCCATGTCCACAAAGCTACTCGGTTGGTAGCTATTGCCATACAACGGGCTATCTTACATCGATCGAGCATGCCGAAAAGCCCATCGTTTAAGGCCTTGAGATAGGTGGCACAGTGGTTGTTATATACATAACATTTGCAAGGGCATAGCTCAAATAACGTAGACTTTTTACATGGGAGCCGACATACAAGCCATGAAGCGATACGTACCTAACGTACTGACCCTACTCAACCTAACCAGCGGTAGCGTCGGGGTGATTTTAACCCTAAAAGACAACCTGATCTATGGGGCCTTGTGCATTAACCTAGGGGCTCTTTTTGACTTTTTAGATGGTCTACTAGCCAGGTCTTTTTGTTATGCTTCTGATTTTGGCAAGCATCTGGACTCCCTAGCTGACCTAATCAGCTTTGGGTTCTTACCTAGCGTCATTATGTATACCCTCATAGAGTTACAGACGCACTCTGTACACCTGCCCTACATGGCCCTGCTCATCACACTTTTCTCAGCCTTGCGCCTAGCTCGGTTTAACCTAGACGATGCTCCTCTGGAGACTTTTGTAGGATTACCCACGCCGGCCAATGCCATTTTTATCAGCACCTTACCGTTCATGATGACCGATGGCCACCATTCTTGGCTGAGCGCATGTTTTACCCATACGTACACCCTCGTAGGCACAGTCATCATCAGTTCCATACTCCTGATGGCCAACATTCCCTTTATGGGATTGAAATTCACTACATACGCTTGGCACCCCAACCGCACCCGCTACATATTGCTACTCACTGGCGGCCTACTTATCGCTCTGCTACGGGTTGAAGGCATTATACTCAGCTTCTTTCTATACGTTTTGTACTCAGGGCTTTCGCAGCATCTAATCAAGGAGAATCTCAAGTAGCCCATGGGTACTGTTAGGCTAGATAGATCCCTACCCCCCTTACCCCAACCGATCCAGGACATCACATTTACCTGGCCCGAACGCATGCAGTTGCAATCAAGCATGCCCTGCTTCTTTCTCAACAGCGGTCAGCAACCCATCGTCAAGCTGGAAGTACTATTTGCATCAGGTAGCTGGTACGAGCCAGTATACGGCGTAGCCTACTTCACAGCCAAAATGTTACGCATGGGTACTCGGACCCGAACAGCCCAGCAGATAGCCGCTTATCTCGACTACTACGGCGCTGACCTATCGATCCAGGTCAAACCTGATCATTGCAGTTTGGGGTTAACCGTGTTAGCCAAGTACCTCACCCCTACCCTAGCCTTGCTTACTGAGCTGCTGCTAGAGCCTACCTTCCCACCAGCTCAGCTAGATCTTTTGAAAAACTTAACGCTACAGCATCGCAAGGTCAAGCTTGAAAAGCCCAACTATGTAGCTCGCAAAAGGTTTAGAGAAGCCATTTTTGGCAAGGCGCATCCGTATGGGCACAAGCTGACGGCCGAAGAGATCCAGGCAATTGTGCCGGAGCAACTACATCAGTACCATCAGCAGCACCTATTGGCTGATGGCCAGGTATTGATCAGCGGCCAGGTCAGTCAGGAGCACCTACGCGCTGTAGACGACCATTTTCAGCATCTACCTATACAACAAGCCGCTGTGGTAACGCATCCAGGGCTTGTAGAACAGGCTACGCGAGACCGGATAGCCATTAAGGAAAACAGCTTACAAAGCGCCATATATATAGGCAAGACGTTATTTACCAAACAGGCGCCGGACTACTTAGGTATGCATTTTGTATCCGTATTGTTAGGCGGTTATTTTGGATCACGGCTCATGCGTAACATTCGGGAAGAGAAGGGTTACACCTATGGCATATACAGTCACTTGACAGCTCAGAAGCACATGACGCACTTGTACATAGCCACCGAGGTCATGCAAGCTTTCACGGAGGAGACCTGTCGGGAAATTTACAGAGAGGTGGAGGTATTACAGACCGAAAAGGTGGCGCAAAGCGAGTTGGCGCAGCTTCGCAGCTATATGATGGGGCATTTTCTAACGACTGTACATCATCCTTTTGGCATTATGGAGCGGTTTAAGGGGGCGCATTTACATGGCTTGGATAGGGGTTTTTACGATCGGTTTTACGATACGGTTTTCGGTATTAGTTCAGAGGCCATTCAGCGGTTAGCGAGTGAGTATTTGGATCGGGGTAGTTTGACAGAGGTCGTAGTGGGGTGATTGGGAGAAGGGGTGGTACTTTTTTGCTACGAGCAGGGCGAGGAAGGATCAGGTATCTGGGCCTCTGTCGTTTTATGAAGCTGTGGTTGTAGTCTGTTAAGTTCGTGTTTTACGAAGCTTTCCCCTGCGGGGAGCTTCGTTACTTTTTTCCCATGATGAAAAAAGTAACCAAAAAAATCTGCCCGCGACTATCAAATTTGGCTAAAAGTCCCTCGACAAGTGTTTAAAATGCAGAAATCTCGTCGCTGCGCTCCTCAGGCAGGTCTGCATTTTGACCGCACTTGTCTCGGGCCTTTCTTAACGCCATTTGATAGTATGCGGTTTTGAGGGGTGCTGCAAGCTCATACTTCCATCATCCAATCATGCGGTGCACCACATTGAGTCCCTACAACCATCATACTTTCGTGCAGCTGCAGCACCCCTTTGGGTTCGTTAACGGATGTTCCGCTCTTTTCTTTGAAAAATACAATTGGCCAAGAGGACATCAGAGGACTTTATCTGCACACGTGCACCTTGGATATACCCTTTAAAGTGACCTCAAGGTACTTTCTTAGTTGCCTAAGGCCACTATATTCTTTGAAAAATACAACACCAGCGAGCAGGCATCGATCTGGAGAGTGTTAGAAAAGCACCCAGGGGTTTAGGTAACAGGACCTCAAGGGTGCTGCAAATCCATGAGAGGCATGGAGGTGTAGAAATGATCGCAAAGCCTGATGCTGTTCGATGGTTGCGTTTTATTCTGCAGCACCCTATCCCGCATTATTGTTAGATGGCGTTAAGAAAGGCCTGAGACAAGGGCGGCCAAACTGCAGACCTGTCTGAGGAGCGTTAGCGACGAGATTTCTGCTGTTTAGCCCTTGGCGAAGGCCTTTTAGCCAAATCTGACAATCGCGGGTGATTTTTTTGGTTACTTTTTTCATCATAGGAAAAAAGTAACGAAGCCCCCCGCAGGGGAAAAAGATTCGTAAACCCCCGGAATTGATAAACTACAACTACAGCTTCGTAAAACGCAAGTCCCCCTAACACATCCTCAAGATGCCGCCTCTCCTCCCTTCCGCAGGGAATTTTCTACAATATCCAAAAACCTCTATATTGTGCCCAAAATCATATCCCTAACAACACAATACAACAGACCGTGAAAAAGTCCCAGAAAAACCAAAAAAAGTACCTAGACCCACGAAACGACTTCGCTTTTAAACGGATCTTCGCTGACCCAAACCATACCGAACGGCCCATTGACTTCCTAAACGCCGCGCTACACGACCAATTGGACGCCCCTATCCAAACCATTACACTCCTCGACCCTACTCAACGACCAGAAACCATGGACCAGAAAGAAAGTATCGTAGATCTACTCTGTCAAGATCAAGTAGGTAACCGATACATCATAGAAATGCAAGTGGTCCGGGACAAGGGGTTTCTGGAACGAGCTCAGTACTATGGCACTAAGGCTTTTAGCAGCCAATTGGCACCAGGTGACTACTACACTGACCTGAAAAAAATTATCTTTCTCGGTATTACTGACTTTAACCTATTTCCTGAATACGAGAACTATAGGTCTACGCATGCTATCGTAAGCAACCAAACAAACGTCAATCACCTCGACAAAATACATTTTACCTTCATAGAACTGTCTAAATTCCGCAAGTATGTCCAAGACCATAACTTGCAGGTAGAGGATATGTTGTGGCTGGAAGAATGGTGTCATTTCCTTAACTGCCCTCCGACTATGGACATAGCTTTCTTAGAAGGGAAAGCTAACTCTGAGGCTGTTAGATCAGCTTGTATATGTATGGCACGGAGCCAGTTGAATGAGCGAGATATGTCGCTGTATGAAGCTTCAGAGAAGCGACAGTTAGATTGGGCGTCTTCGATACACGCTGCTGAGCAGGAAGGTAAAGCAGCAGGTAGGAAAGAAGGTGAACAAGTAGGCCTGGAGAAAGGCAAAGAACAAGGTAGGAAAGAGGGTAGGAAAGAAGGCAGGAAAGAAGGTGAACAAGTGGGCCTAAAGAAAGGTAAGGAAGAGAGTAAGGTAGAGATAGCTACACAAATGCTATTGGCCCATTTACCTAGAGAGCAGGTATGCGCTTTGACAGGGTTAGACACGGCAAAGGTTGCGCAACTCGCGGAACAGCTTGGCCAATAACTCCCGACGTGCCTTATAGGCCATGTATTCCATCATAGTCCCGATTACTGGAGAACACTAGAAAAGCACCTGGGGGCCAGGTAACAAGACCTCTTCACAAGAAAAAAGTAACAAGCCTTTCTTTCCCCCCGCGGGGACAATCTCATAGTAAAATTGCATTTTAGGAGATCCATCACTAGATTTGTGACTTCGTCCATGCAGGTCAGTGAGATCAAGTCATAACGTTTCATACATCACAGACCCCACACGAAACACAAAACGTGATTCCAGGCTATAAAACCCAATCTGCCCAGCGACAGCACATCCATAAAGCATGGTTGCTTGTTGATGCTAAAGACTACCCATTGGGCAGACTAGCTAGCCAAGTAGCCACCATCATCCGAGGCAAACACAAACCCTATTTTACACCCCACGTAGACTGCGGTGATAATGTAGTGGTCATCAACGCTGCCCAAGTACGACTGACCGGTAGAAAGAAAGAGCAAAAACAGTATGTGTCGCATACAGGATACCCTGGTGGGCAAAGGGTAGTCACCCCCAAACAACTGCAAGAAAAATTTCCCGAACGCATCATAGAGCATGCCGTCAAGGGTATGTTGCCCAAAAACAGATTGGGGCGCCGGCTACGGCACAACCTATTCGTGTACCCTGCTCAAACCCACAAGCATACCGCACAAGACCCCAAACCCATTAAACTCAACAGCTAAGTGAATATGCAACAACGCATCAATGCGATAGGCAGAAGAAAGACCTCCGTAGCTAGGATCTATCTCAGCGAAGGGAAAGGCTCCATCACCATTAACAAGACGCCCCTAAAAACTTATTTCCCGGTAGCGCACACCAGCACCCTCATTAAACAGCCTCTTCGGGAAGTTAAAGCTACTGACCAATACGACGTGCAGGTCAATGTGAAAGGGGGCGGATTTACGGGACAAGCTGAAGCCATTAGACTGGCCATCGCGCGGGCACTTTGTGAGGTAAATCCAGAACATAGACCTAGCCTCAAAAAGAAGAAACTGCTGGCTAGAGACCCTAGATCTGTAGAGCGTAAGAAATACGGACGCAAAAAAGCCAGGAAAAAATTCCCATTCAGAAAACGCTAAACTGCTATTGTATCTACATGGCCGAATTACAACGTAAAGACCTCATAAGCGCCGGAGTCCACCTGGGCCACTTGTCTCGGAAATGGAACCCGCACATGGCATCCTTCATTTTCATGGAGTCGAATGGCATGCACATCATTGATGTCAACAAAACCTTACAACAGCTGAAAGTAGCCAGTCGCAAACTCCAGAGCATCGCACGCAATGGGCAGAAAATCCTCTTTGTAGGTACCAAAAAGCAAGCTAAATCGCTCATTGTTCGCGAAGCCCAACGGCTCGATATGCCCTACATTACGGAGAGATGGCTAGGCGGTACGCTGACGAACTTCATCACGATTCGGCGGTTGATCAAGAAGATGACCTCGGTAGAAAGGATGATGAAAAGCCCAGCCTGGCAAAGTATGCCTAAAAAAGAGCATCTCATGATAGAACGGGACAAAGCCAAACTGGAACGACTACTTAAAGGCGTGACCGAATTGACTAGGCTACCGGGTGCTATCCTTGTTGTAGATATCAACAGAGAGCATATCGCTGTAAAAGAAGCTAAGAAATTAGGTATACCCGTCTTTGCCCTGGTAGATACCAACGCCAACCCCAACCTGGTAGATTATTCTATCCCGAGCAATGACGATGCTACCCAAGCCATTGGACTCATGCTCAAAGTGGTGGGAGATGCCATCGATCAAGGGCTCACCATGCGAGAAGAGGACAAAAAAGTAGCCAGTATACAGCAGCCTGCTACTGCCTCAGAAGCAACCCCACAGGCAGCTCGTAAATCAAGCAGGGTACAGAAAGTAGCCTCAACGGAATCCATAGCAGCTTTACAGGCAGGTACTCATCCTACTACAGATACTATGCGAACACGACGGACGACCCGTCAGGTTCCTGAAGCGAAATCAACAGCTTCCAAAGAACAGCTAAGTAGGTCCACAGCTACACAACCTACCCCCATGCAAAAAGCGCCGGTACCAGCCCAGCACGCGGCAAATAGCTTAACAGAACCCATAGAAGACAAGCTTACCAAGCAGCCAGACAATCCAACAAGCCCTGTTGAGAGTGCGCCAGGAACGGCACAGGATCCGGCAAAAACTCCGGTCAGCGCGATAGAGTCACTAGCGGACTCCACGGCCTAGGAGTCGCGCCGCGGATACAAACAAGAGATGGCCCTAACCCATAAATAGACATACAGAGCAATATGAAGATTACATCACAAGACATCCAAAAGCTCAGACAAGCTACAGGCATTGGTATCCTAGATTGTAAGAAAGCCCTGTTAGAAGCCCAGGGTGACTTCGAAAAAGCCATGGAGGTACTCAAGCAGAAGGGCCAACATAAAGCCATGCAACGTGCAGATAAAGTGACTACCGAAGGTATAGTATGCGCAGACGTTAGCGCAGATGCTACCTGCGGCGTCATGATCGCACTGAGCTGCGAAACAGATTTTGTAGCCAAAAACGCAGCTTTTCAAGAGCTAGCCCAACAAATCTTAGCCATTGCTTTAACACATACTCCCCCCCACAGCGAGACCCTCATGGAGCTTGCCATAGGTCCCAGAACGATCCGTGACCAAATCACCGACATGATGGCCAAGATGAGCGAGAAGATAGCCCTGGCACACTATGTTACCTTGCTTGCCAATAGGGTCATACCTTACATACATCAGGGCAGTCGCCTAGGTGTATTGGTGGGCCTACAGGGATCCAACATTATCCAAGAGGTAGGTCTCGATATAGCCATGCAAATTGCTGCTATGCAGCCCACAGCCGTAGATGCACAACCCCATGCCGAGCTTGAAGTACCTGCAAAAGACACCCTCTTGCTACATCAGCCTTTCATCAAGGACACTTCGCTAAGTGTAGCCCAATATTTAGCCAAAGTAGCGCCTGATTTGCACATACACAACTTCCATCGCATAACGGTAGATGCATAAAGGCACGAAGTTAGCTAGCCAGGTTATTGTTCTTCATGCATCCAGGCTTCAATAGCCTCAGCTTCTATCGGCAATTTAGGGTTCAGTTCTTCGAACCCATCCTCCTGGATAATTCCGTTATTTTCTAACCGAATGCCCAGCTTCTCTGCCGGGATATAGATACCCGGTTCTATCGTCAGGGCCATACCCACTTCAAATTTTCTATAGGCATCCCCTACGTCATGGGTATCCAGCCCTATATGGTGCGAGGTACCGTGCATGAAATATTTCTTGTAGGCAGGTTTATCGGGATCTTGCTTACGAATGTCGTGTAGAGATAAGAGGCCCAATTGCACGAGAGCTTGTTCCATGATCGTACCTACAGCCTGGTGATAGCTAGTGAAATCATTGCCAGGCGTCAGCAGCTGCCGGGCCTGTTGCATCACGTTCAGGACAGCCTTATACACCTTCTTCTGGCGCTGTGTAAACCGTCCATTGACAGGCACAACACGCGTAATATCGGCACAATAGTGTGCATACAGCGCCCCGCTATCTATCAGTAACACATCGCCATCCTGACAAGGGCAGTTATTAGCTGTGTAATGTAACACACACGCATTAGCTCCAGAAGCTACAATGGGTTCATAAGCAAACCCCGAAGATCCATGGCGTAAAAATTCAGCCATAAGCTCAGCTTCTACATCATATTCCATGATACCCGGCTTGATCAAAGGCAATATGCGTTTGAACCCTTGTTCTGTAATCATACAAGCTTTGCGCATCAGGTCCACTTCTGTTTCGGACTTAACAACTCGCAAGTCCCGCATGATAGGTGCCAAGCGCCTGTATTCGTGCAGAGGATAGACCTGTTGACACCATTGGACAAAGCGCATATCTCGGCTGGGGATAAGCTGTGAGGCTCGGGGGTGTTCATTCGTATTTAGATATACGTAGGTAGCCTGCTGCATAACCTTCCTAAAGATACCTTCAAATGCGCCCAGGGCGTGGATGCGATCAATACCTGCGATAGCGCGGGCTTCTGCTGGCGTATAGGGTTGGCCTTCCCAGATCCGTGTTTCCTCACGGGTTTCTTTGATAAATAGCATTTCCCGCCACGTGTTTTCAGGTGCATCAGGATACAGGACCAAGATGGTCTCCGGTTGTTCAAGACCTGATAGATAAAACAGGTCACTGTTTTGTCGAAAAGGCATAGTACCATCTGCATTTGTGGGTAAGATGTCATTGGCATTGAGCACGACAAGGGCGTTGGGGGGGAGGTACTGCGCCAGCTTTTTTCGGTTGTTGATGAAGAGTTGTGTAGGTAGTTTGGGGTATCTATGCATAAGGGTTTATGGGGTTGTATGGTTTTGGGTTAGGTTGTATGAGTTCAAACATAGTGAAGGTAGGGCGCTCTACAAATAGGTAGAGGGTTGTATAGCTGGGATTCTATTGTTTTATAAAGCTGTAGTTGTAGCTTATCAAGTTTGTGTTTTACGAAGCTTCCCCCTGCGGGGGCGTGTTACTTTTTTCCTACGAGACCAAGGGGAAAGAGGGCTATGTATCTGCAGTTCTATCGTTTTATGAAGCTACAACTACAGCCTCCTAAAACGATAGAAACCCAGATACATAACATAATCTTTATCGCCATCTTCTTTTATCATAGGAAAAGTAATAAAGCCCTCATCTCCCCAGTAGGGAACTTTCTACAATATCCAAAAACCCCTATATTGCGCTCGAAATCATACCCAGCAACACACCATGAAAAAATCTCATAAAAACCAAAAAAAGTACCTGGACCCGCGAAACGACTTCGCCTTTAAACGAATCTTCGCTGACTCAAACCATACCGAACGGCCCATTGACTTCCTAAACGCCGCTCTATATGACCAATTGGATGCCCCTATCCAAACTATTACCCTACTCGACCCTACACAACGACCAGAAACCATGGACCAGAAGGAAAGCATCGTAGATCTATTCTGTCAAGATCAAATAGGTAACCGATACATCATAGAAATGCAAGTGGTCCGGGATAAGGGGTTTCTGGAACGAGCACAATACTATGGGACTAAGTCTTTTAGCAGCCAATTGGCGCCTGGTGACTACTACACCGACCTGAAAAAAATTATCTTCCTAGGTATTACTGACTTTAACCTATTTCCTGAATACGAGAACTATAGATCTACACATGCTATCGTAAGCAACCAAACAAAAGTCAATCACCTCGACAAAGTACATTTTACCTTCATAGAGCTGTCTAAATTCCGCAGGTATGTCCAAGACCATAACTTGCAGGTAGAGAATATGTTGTGGCTGGAGGAATGGTGCCATTTCCTTAACTGCCCCCCAACTATGGACATAGCTTTCTTAGAAGGGAAAGCTAACTCTGAGGCTGTTAGGTCAGCTTGTATATGTGTGGCACGGAGCCAGTTGAATGAGCGCGATATGTCGCTGTATGAAGCTTCAGAGAAGCGACAGCTAGACTGGGCCTCTTCGATACACGCTGCTGAGCAGGAAGGTAAAGCAACAGGCAGGAAAGAAGGTGAACAAGTAGGCCTAAAGAAAGGCAAGGAACAAGGTAGGAAAGAGGGCAAGAAAGAAGGTAGGAAAGAAGGTGAACAAGCAGGCCTGAAGAAAGGTAAGGAACAAGGCAGGAAAGAAGGTGAACAAGCAGGCCTGAAGAAAGGCAAGGAAGAAGGTAGACAAGAAGGTGAGCAGCTTGGTCTAGAAAAAGCTCAGATCAAGATAGCTACACAAATGTTATTGGCCCATTTACCTAGCGAGCAGGTATGCGCTTTGACAGGGTTAGACAATGCAAAGGTTGCACAACTCGCGGTACAGCTTGGCCAGTAGCTCCTGACGTGCCTCGTAGGCCATTTGTTCTATAAGGCCGTTGGTCAAATTATATTGCGATAGGTCGTTTTGTAGCAGCTGAGTGTATTTTTAGACATCACCGTGTAGCTTATCTTTTTTGTGCAGTAGTTCTTTTGCTGTTTCCGGATGGGCTAGATCCAGCACACAACAATCCACAGGGCATACAGCAGCGCACTGAGGTTCTTCGTGAAATCCCACGCATTCGGTACACTTTTCAGTAACGATATAGTAGAAGTCAGTTGAATAAGGCGGCTGAGGGGTATCGGCAGGTACAGTATGGCCGTTGAGGGTAATGTGTTTCAAGGCAGTGCCCTCGGCCCAGTTCCAGGGCGTTCCACCTTCGTAGATGGCATTGTTAGGGCACTCGGGCTCGCAAGCACCACAGTTGATACACGCTTCTGTAATTTTTATAGCCATACGGTACAGCCTAGCGCAATGAGTTCAGTAGCTCACGTTATAACCCCGTTGCCATTAGGGTCGTACCCATTGCTGCACGCTGATCGCAAATCTACAGTGGGTTGGGGAGAGTTGCAAGGGCAATCCAACATACCTCCTTATTTCGGTATCTTTACCCTGAAACACAACATACGTTCGTTCACCACAACCCCTAGCTTAAACCTATGCCCAAGCACCTCGTAATCGTCGAATCCCCCGCCAAAGCCAAAACCATTCAAGGCTATCTGGGCCAAGACTATGCCGTAGCTTCCTGCCATGGTCACATTAGGGACCTGCCTAAAAGCAATAAAGCCATCGATGTGCCCAAAGGCTTTATACCTACCTACGAAATCAGCCCGGGCAAGCAGCGGATCGTCAATGAGCTCAAAAAACGTACCCACGAAGCAGAACAAGTATACCTAGCTAGTGATGATGACCGAGAAGGCGAAGCCATTTCCTGGCACCTGCAAGAAGCCTTACGCCTACAAGCCCAAAAGACACGCAGGATCGTCTTTAGAGAAATTACTAAAAACGCCATTCTCAAGGCGATCCAAAACCCGAGGAAAATCGACCTGGCACTCGTCAACTCTCAACAAGCCCGACGTGTGCTGGATAGATTAGTAGGCTATGACCTCTCTCCCCTACTCTGGAAGAAAATCAAACCCGGCCTGTCGGCAGGACGTGTGCAATCGGTCGCCGTGCGGATGATCGTGGAGCGCGAGCGCGCTATCCTAGCCTTTCAACCTACTGCTTACTTTGTAGTGCATGCTGCATTTGACCTGGGTAACAACGTGCACCTAGCCGCGGAGCTACCCGAGCGACTGTCTACAGAAACAGCAGCTCGTCAGCTGCTCGAACAATGTATCTCAGCCCAATTTCATATCCTGAACCTAGAGAAGAAACCAGCTAAGAAATCACCCGCCCCTCCGTTTATCACCTCTACCCTGCAGCAAGAAGCTAGCTTGAAACTAGGCTACACCGTCACCCGTACCATGAGTTTGGCACAAAATCTGTATGAGACGGGCAAAATCTCCTACATGCGTACAGATGCCCCACACCTAGCCCCCGAAGCGGTCCAAGACGCGCGTCAAGAAATTGAGAAGAGTTACGGCGCTGAATACTTCAAAGCCAGAGCCTACAAAGCCAAATCAGCTACCGCCCAGCAAGCGCACGAAGCCATCCGACCTACACAGTTCGCCCAGCGTACCGTAAGTACCGACGCAAGCGCCCAAAAACTCTACGAACTGATTTGGAAACGGGCCATAGCCTCGCAAATGGCCGACGCAAAGCTGGAAAGGACAACGGCCCAAATAGGGATCTCTACGTCCCCCAAGATCTTGGTGGCAAAAGGTGAGGTGGTTAAATTTCCAGGGTTTATGCAAGTCTATATCGCTGCGGAGGCAGATAAAGCAGGGCAGGATAAACAACTCCCCCCCCTTACGGTAAGCCAGGCGTTGACGCTCGATCATATGCAAGCCCGAGAGAAATATAGCAAGCCAGCCGCCCGATACACAGAAGCTAGCCTCGTCAAGCAACTCGAAGAGGAAGGCATTGGCCGACCCTCGACCTATGCGCCCATTATTAGCACCATTCAGCAACGCGGCTATGTCATCAAGGCGTCTCGAGAAGGTAGGCCGCAAGCCTACCAACTGTGGACACTGCGCGATAATCAGATCCAGCATGAAAAACGCACAGAAGTTGTCGGTACCGAAAAGAATAAGCTCTTCCCGACAGACATTGCCATGGTAGTGAATGACTTCTTAGCAGATCGCTTTGCTGAAGTCACTGACTACAGCTTTACAGCTAAGGTAGAGCAACAGCTCGATGAGATAGCCGCCGGCACTCAAGCCTGGAACACCATGCTGGCCAATTTCTATGCGGATTTTTACCCCAAAGTAGAAAAGACAGCGCAGCTAGACCGGATAGCCATCCATACAGATAGGCACCTGGGCAAAGATCCCAAGACCGGTAAGCCCGTCATAGCCCGCTTGGGAAGGTATGGCCCCCTGGTCCAGATCGGTAATACAGACACAACGCAACCGCCTCGCTTTAGCAGCTTGCAGAAGGACCAGCGCTTAGAAACCATCACGCTGGAAGAAGCTCTAGAGCTCTTCAAACTGCCGCGCGAAGTAGGGCACTGGGAGGCTTCGCCCATAATAGCCCAGGTGGGGCGCTATGGTCCTTACATCAAGTATCAGGATCAGTTCTACAAGCTAGATGCCCAAGACGATCCCCTAACTGTTACTGCAGAGCGGGCCATCGAGATTATCCAGGCCAAGCGGAAGGCAGATGCAGAACGGCTGATCAAACGCTTCGATGAGCGTAGCGACATACAAATCCTGAAAGGTAGATGGGGGCCCTACATCAAAGTAGGGCGTAAGAATGTACGCATCCCGCAGGAAGTAGACCCTAAACAACTGACCCTAGCGGATTGCACAACCCTCATAGAGAAAAAATATGGCGCAAGCTAGCGCAGCTCATTTTGTCATTTCAGCTAGGAAGTACCGCCCGAAGCGCTTTGGGGACGTATTGGCCCAACCGCACGTTACCACTACGCTACAACAGGCCATTAAAAATAACCAACTCGCCCAGGCCTTTCTATTCTGTGGGCCCCGCGGGGTAGGGAAAACCACCTGTGCCCGCATCCTGGCCAAAGCCATTAACTGCCAGGCACGCACCGAGGATACAGAACCGTGTAATGCTTGCCCGTCTTGCCAAAGTTTTCACGAAGGTAGGTCCTTAGGCATATACGAGCTAGATGCAGCCTCACACAATTCGGTAGAAGATATCAGGAGCCTGGTAGAACAAGTACGCTACCCACCTCAGCAGCATCCGTACCGGGTCTATATCATCGATGAAGTACATATGCTATCGACTTCCGCCTTCAATGCCTTTTTAAAGACACTAGAAGAGCCGCCCCGGTATGCCATATTCATCCTAGCCACCACTGAGAAATACAAAGTAATCCCCACCATTTTATCGCGCTGTCAGATATTTGACTTCCAGCGTATCCAACCCGCCGATATCATGCAGCAATTGCGGCAGATCGCTACGCAAGAAGGTATCGCGTACGAAGAAGCTGCGTTGCACTTGATCAGCCAGAAGGCAGAAGGTGCTCTACGCGATGCCCTCTCGATATTTGACCAGATTGTCACCTTTGGGGCAGGCCACGTAACCTATCCCGACACCCTAGCGCATCTACACGTACTGGACTATACGTATTACTTTCAGCTGGTGGATATGTTGCTGGCAGGTAATACGGCCGAATCGCTGCTGTTGTACGACCGTATCTTGCATATGGGCTTTGACGGACAACACTTTACAGAAGGGCTCAGCACACATTTGCGAGAACTCTTGATCTGCCAGGACCCGGCCACGCATCAGCTGCTGGAAGTAGCCACCCATGTCCAAGAACAATACCAAGCACAGGCAGCTCAGGTTACACCTGACTTTCTGTTGGAGGCACTCCGCATAGCCACGCAGAGCGCCCTGCATTACAAGACCAGCCCCAACAAACGCCTGAACGTAGAGCTTATGCTTATCGAGCTGGCACAAATAGCGCATAAACCGGACATGACTACCCCCCATACTCCTACCACGCCCAAAGACCCGGCAACCTGTACGGCACATACACCCATATCCCCTATACATACCTCCCCATCTACCCACACACCCACAGATACTACCCAACAGCCTAATCAAGAGGCTCCGGCTCCTGATGCAACAGCTGCCTCATCTCCCAAGGCGTCCGACCGATCTGCCTCGCAAATCGTGCAGGAAGAGATGAGTGGTATACCGCCGCCACTCAATCAGGTACCAGCAGCCAGCAAACCGCCCAAAGTTGTCTTAGCCACTACCCCCAAGCTGCCCAAGATCGACGAACTCAAAGCCCGTGTGGCCCAAGCGGGTAGCCAAGGCGCAGTACCTGCAGTGGCAACACCTAACGTAGCCCGTGACCTGCCTTTGACAAAAGAGAGCTTACAAAAACCCTGGCAGACCTATGCCAATCAGCTACGCGCAGCAGGCAATATGCCAGGCTACCGGCTGCTTGCAGAAGATTTTGACCTGGTGGGTCAGGATATCACCGTAAAATTTTCCAATATGGTGCAAGAAAACACACTTGAAGAGATCAAGGAAGGGTTACTAAGCTACCTACGTGCTCAATTGGGGGATATCAATGTACGTATCCGGGGTGTGTTGGTAAGCCCCCAAGACAATCAGCAGCCTTACACAGCCCAGGAGAAATTTGATTACCTAGCTAAGCTCAATCCGCAGCTACAAATACTGAAAGAAAAGCTGGGGCTGGCTTTGGTAGTTTAGGTATCCGCCTGCTCTTTTTTCTTTTCCAGATACTTCTGGAATTTGGGCAGCTCTAGGATCGTATAGCGCACATGGCTAAAGTAGTTTTTTTTCGTCTTTTGTGACGACCAACAGTGAGCAGATTTGTAATCCTCATCGTCAGGAAACATAACGAAATCAGTGAGGGCCAATAAGATCACGGGTTTTAAAACTCTGTCATGAGGTCGGCAGCCTTCCGGGACTTGATTGGCATAGGTCTGAGACGCATGATAACATATGCGTAGCTCGGCATCTTGTTTCGGTACCATCTGTACCCTCACAATGTACTCTTGCCCAGCTTGGTCTTGGCAGTATATTTCTGCGCTACTTTGCTTTTCTTCAGGGATTAAGGAATCCTGAGCAACCTTTATGGAGCTGATGTCTTGAATAGGCATAGTGAGGTGGTCGTCCAAGATTGTAGTCAAAAAAGAGATCAGCTGATCTTTTTGCTTCGGATCTCCGAGAATACGTTGGAGGGCCAGGCCATCACCTACATCTAAAAAATTCTCTACCATTTGCGTCAATGGATAAATGCTGTCGTATAGGCTACCGACTCACATTTTGGTTGATCTTTTGCCTCAAAGTTAATGTGATCATGCAACATACAAAACTTTACATACCCTAGTAACAGCGGGGTACGCAGCAGCACTTGGTTAGGGATGGCTACGGGCAAAATACGCCTGGACCAACTTCTGCTCATAAGCCGTAGTCATGTATCTAGGACGTCTAAACCGCAGCCACACGACCCGGCCAGGTACTAGCGCCACTCGGCCATACACCCTATTCTTAGCTAGTAAGGCTTTCTTTTTTACCCCATACTGCTGGGCTACCTGCCACCAAGTTTCGCCGGGCTGGGCAATGTGATAGTATGTACTGACCTTATTTTTCTTGGGCGCCAAATAGTACACCTGCCCTACTTGCACACAATGGGTTGCGTCTATGTCGTTGTAGGCTAGCAGCTGCGCGCGGGTAATGTGGCCAGCCGTAGCCAAGGTATCAAGCGTATCTTGGGACTCCGCCTGGATACTCGCTATGCCATTGCATGGCACCACAAATGTTGTGACCTGCTGGGGACAGCACCTTGCTGGTAGATATGGATGAGATGGTTGACCCGACAACCTACCCACAACAGGTCTGGGCAAACGAGGCCTACCGCACGCCTCCCATGCAGGTGATGCGCCCTGGCGTAGAAACACGACCCCACAGGAGACATCTACAGGCACCCTAGCCGCTTTCAGCCATGGGTTGTAGGCGCGTAGGATAGGCTCAGCCACTTGTAGCTCTTGACTGATGGCCCAGAGCGTCTTCCCCCCGCAGGGCTTATATTCTTGGAAACGCTGCCCCCGCCTCCGTTGTTGGGCTATGGGGCGCTCAAAAACCAGTTTGTGGGCCAAAAAATGCAAGATATACCAGTGGGTATGGGCATCTATCTTCACCTTCCGCACGCCAAAACCCCGCTTCTTATCTATAACCTGCTGTGCACCAGTCCTGCCCAAATAATAGGCCAATAGCGTATGGACCCAGTTGTTAAAGAAAGTGTAATGGCTTCTCAAGTACCGAGCAGCCCCTCGGGTAGATGTGATGATGTGCATACGCTCATCCATATCCCCATCTACCCGTAAGCCCACTTCAGCCGCAGCCGGCTGTTTCATCTGCCAAAAGCCTACTGCCTGCGAGGTGGAGACGATGTCAGCCACCAAGGCACTCTCTTGTATCACTAGGTACTTTATATCTTCAGGCAATCGTTCTTCGCGGAGTATCTGCTCTACCGTAGGCATGTAAAGCGCTATGCGATCTAATAGGGTCTGATAGAGCTTAGGGCTACCTACGAGCGTGTGTATTTTTTGCCGTATTTTCTTTTTGGCCTTGGGGGT
Organism: Phaeophila floridearum; assembly: GCA_036784835.1. Lineage (NCBI taxonomy): Eukaryota > Viridiplantae > Chlorophyta > Ulvophyceae > Ulvales > Phaeophilaceae > Phaeophila > Phaeophila floridearum. Next base: position 32,232 of record JAYMFU010119834.1, read on the forward strand.
AATGTACAGTTGCATATTGCCCAAAGACATCTGATTGGGTACGTGGAAGGCACTGGCGTGCACTGCACAGGTGGGCAGCATACTGCAACACAAAACGATGCGCAAGCTAATACGTCTCATCTTTTTCTGACCACGAGCAGCCCGTCTCGGACAGGCAATAGCACATTCTCCACACGCGGGTCGCGGTGTACTTGGGCATTGAAGTCTATCATGCGTTGGGTTCTCTTGTCGATCTCATGGCCTTGTTCAGGCAGTACCTGCCCCTTCCAAAGCACATTATCAATGATCATAAAGCCGCCCGCGCGCAGGCGGTCCAACGCCAAGGCATAGTACCGGGCATAGTTCTTTTTATCCGCGTCGATAAAAACCAGATCAAAGGTTACCGCTAGCTGCGGTATCAAATCCAGCGCCAACCCAATGTAGTACTTAACTTGCTGCGCAATACCTGCTTGGGTCCAATAGGCCCGAACGGTACTTGCCAAAGCTGCATTCTTATCGATCGTGTAGATGCACCCATCTAGGCCCAGGCCCTCGGCCAGACATAGCGTTGCATAGCCCGTGTAGGTGCCTATTTCCAGGATATTGTGAGGCTGTATCATTCGGGAAAGCATAGCGAGTAGGCGCCCTTGCAAATGTCCTGAGAGCATCTCAGCCCCAGGAATATGGGCTTGGGTTTCCTTTTCTAGGGTAGCTAATAAAGGAGAAGGGGCGGTGGTGCAATGTGCAGCGTAAGCCTGTATACGGTGGTAGGGCAGGGTGATCATAAAAGATCTATCAATTCACCGTACGTCCTTGATTTGGGCAAAGCTAGAGAGATACCTTGTGTTATTTAGGGCAGTCCTTTTTCTTTTTCTTACCCTTAGCAGAAGCGTTGAGGCACCCCAGCATATTCCAGTCGATGTATAGGTCTGCGCCAAGTTGTAAATGTGTCTTTAAAAAGCTTCGGCTATCTTGGCATCTTTGAGTAAAATTTTCTGGAATCCATCACGGGTTTGACTCTTCTCTTCCATAGGGTTGGCTGTGTGCATCGTGTAGGTTGCGTACTTGGTACCGATTGTCTGGATTGTAAATGTAGTAAAAGTCTTTGTAGCTCAGCTGCGGTAAATAGAGGGCAGGATCCGTAGCCCGCTCAGGCTTAACTTCCACGCCATACCAATCCTTGAACCAATCTACGAACGTATAGTCAGCCACATCTGGCTTTTCGCGGACACTGCTATCGTCGATCCCCAAAATGATATGGTCTACCCACTTCAGCTTGCAGGCATTGTCCGCAAATTCTTGCCAGTCGCCGCAAGCGGATTTCGCATGCATTTGCTTGTCCAGTTTTTCTAGCGTTATACCCATTTTCTTGGCTACAGGGCCACCTAACCTTTGCCACCAAGCTTGCAGCTCTTCATACTGTTCCCGAATCGTCCGCAGTGATCCGGTGGTTTGCAGGCTGGGCTGGTGGTGCAGGATGATGGCATTCGGATAGGCATACGATTGGGTAGCCAATGTGGTGATGATAGCGGCCATAGAAGCAGCAAATTCTTCGACCACCACGTACACAGGCGCTCGACTGCTTTCCATCGCTTTCAAAATACGAGCTCCGGCTAGCGCTGAGCCGCCTGGAGAATGGGTGATGATGATGAAGATGGGCTTTTGGCTATCCTTGTTGTTGAAGTAGCGAATTTTATCCTCCAGATAATCTGCCTTCCAAGGCGTGATCACCCCGTTGAGACGTATAGAACGGTCAGATATCAATAGGATGCCGGTCTTTTGTAGCGGCTCATCTAGGTACTGAATGGGGCCATCGGCCAGCCGGGCCCTCCGTTTGATAGAGCGGGCTTGCTCTATCTCCATTTCCATCTGTGTCAGCTGGGCTTTCGCCAAGTCCACTTCGGCCATAAGCGTCTCTCTCGCTCGGCTCAGGGCCATGAGGGCCTGCATATGCTCTTGCTGTTGATGTTGCTGAGCTAGGTCCCAACGCAATATAGCCGCCTCTTTCTCTAGCCTGAGCCTTTCTATCTCGGCCCACAGATCGGCCAGTTCTTTTTCTAAGCTCGCTTTTTGTAATGCGTTCTCTACTTCCAGGGCTTGCTGCTCTCTAATTTTGGCCTCTAGCAGGTCTTCGGATTGGCCCTGGGCACTGCCAGCGGTTACTTCTTTATCGGGTTTGCTGGCTCGTGCAGCCGAGTCAGCGTACACGGTAGTGGTTAAAAGCAGCCCGCTGAGTATCGCTGGGATGCTACGTTGTACTATTTTCATGGGTATATCTAGCTAATCAAGTAGGTTAGTAAATGTTTACGCCTCCGCCCCTGTATCAGTTGTCCGACCAGGATTCGAACCTGGAATCTTCTGGACCAAAACCAGACGTGTTGCCGTTACACTATCGGACAATACATGCGGGAGTATGGTAAAGCTAGCCTGAATTGCAGAAAACTAAAAACACAGGGAGCTTGTGCCGCACACAATGCAGTTAACTTTAGGCTAGGGACACTGCCCTTCTCAGCTTATGCATCGCATCCAACAACTAGCTAAGCAAACGGTTGTATATGGTATCAGCACGATGGCAGGCCGGCTGCTGCACTACCTGCTGGTGGTGGCATATACGAGTGTCTTTCTACCCGAAACATATGGTTTGATTACCGAATTTTATGCCTACGCTGCCTGCTTCAATGTCGTTTACACTTATGGACTGGAAACTAGCTATTTCCGGTTTGCTACCCAGGGCCAGGCGTCGCATATCTTCAGCCTCACGGTCAGCACCCTGTGCTTCACAAGCCTGATCTTCTCGAGTATACTCGCCTACCTGGCCACCCCGCTGATAGACTGCCTGGGCTATGCCGGCCGCGAACGCTATGTGTATTACTTAGCGGTCATATTGGCTACCGATGCTTGGTTAGTTATCCCGCTAGCACGGCTGCGCTTACAAAAACGCGTAGGCTACTTTGTAACCGTCAAGCTATGGCATATTGGCCTCACCCTGGCCCTGAACCTGGGTTGGCTGTATATCCTACCCGCCATGGGACAAGTAGGTGGGCCCGCCCGGTTGCAGCCTGGTCTGGCATACCTACCTACGGCTACGCCGCGTGTGGATTACGTATTTCTGGCAAATGCCATCGCCAACGTAGCTACCTTGCCGCTACTCATCAGGTCGTTTGGGCAGGTGCGGTGGCAACTATCCTGGAAGCAGCTCCGGCCCATGCTGACCTACGCCTTTCCCCTACTGCTCATGGGCTTAGCAGGCACGGTCAATGAGGTCTTATCGAGGGCCTTGCTCAGGCATTGGCTACCGGCCCATTTGTATACAGATCAAACCCTGGAAAGCGTGGTCGGTATATTCGGGGCCTGCTACAAGCTCTCCATCTTCATGTCACTAGGCGTGCAAGCTTTTCGGTATGCAGCAGAGCCCCTCTTCTTTTTGCAAGCCCGCGACAAGCAGGCCCCTGTCCTTTTCAGCCACATCATGCACGCTTTCATCTTATGTACTTGCTTCCTACTGCTGGTCGTCACCCTCAATCTAAATACACTGGCCCAGCTGTTGCTGCGCAACCCCACGTACAGGAGCGGTATCGATATTGTCCCCTATCTGTTACTAGCCTATCTGTGGCTGGGGGTATATTACAATTTATCCGTCGGGTACAAGCTAGCTGACAAAACCTACCTGGGGGCTTGTATAGCTGGCATAGGCCTTGCGGTAACCTGGCTGATTAACCTGTGGGGCGTACCCCGGCTGGGCTATTGGGGCAGTGTATGGGCTACCCTAGGTAGCTACCTAACCATGAGCGGCTTGGCCTACTATTGGGGGCAAAAGCACTATCCGATACCCTACCGGGTAGCTCGCGAGCTGAGCTATATAGCGGGCGCATGGGGGCTAGCCCTGCTGTTTCGAAGCCTGCGACACGCGCTCGGGCCCTTCCTGGTGCCCATTAATATTATACTTATCTTGGCTTTCGTGCAGCTGTGGCGTCAGTGTATGCGTAGCTATTCGGCGTGGGCCGTAACCTAAATCTAGGCTCACAAACATGATCATAAAGTGTATAAGAAGATAACTTCCCTAGGATCTTCCAGAAAATAATTTTACATATTTGTTATATGCCACTATATTGTAGCCAATAAGTGGACACACGGCTCCAGAGGAGCGCTTTTACATTCGATCTATGGCTAAAAACACAAAAAAACCAATCTTCATTTGGCTGGCACTGCTAGGTTTAGCAGGTTGCCATTGTACACATCAGCGGGTGCATCTGTCGGCTTCGCCTTTAGATACCCAGCGCATCCCAGAAGTTGCCCTGCAGGGGCTTACAGACCAAATGCAAGCCTTGCAAAATCACTTCTACGATTGCTCAACCGCCTGCCATACACAGGCTGCCTTCATGATGTGCGAGCTCAAGCAAGAAATGCAGGACTTGCAGCTAGCTGTACACACTACCCAACAGGGGCTCGAGGCTGAGCGTACTGTGCTAGAAAAAAGCAGGCTAGAGATACAAACGCAGCTGGCTGCCTTGGTAACCCAAGCTGAGCAGCAAGCAGCCCGTACTGCCCAGCCCATGGACGCAGTGCAAACACCTGCCTCCGCGGCCCATATCACGGAGGTGCACGAGCAGTTGGGGGCTGCCCTGAGGCAAGAGAGTGAAAAGCATGCTCATCACTTGCAGCAACTCACGGATCAAGTGGCCTACCTGCAACGTCAGATCGAGGGATTATCAGCGCCGCGGGATACGGAGCTCGCCGCGCAACTGCATGCGCTGGCGGGCCAGGTGCAGCAATGGGCATCCCACATGCGCGTCGTACGGGATGAGATCGGTACCCGTTGCCAACAGGCTGTCCATGAGAGCATGACGGCCCTGGGCCAAAAAATAGGTCAGCTATTGGCCCAGCAGACTGAAACCCTGAAGCGGTCCTCAGCAAATGACCTACAGGGTGTACAAAAGCAATTCGCCCAAGTCAGTGCAGATCTGCGTGATATAGCAGGCCAGCTCCAGCGTGAGCCCAATGAAGCCCCGGATAAAGAAAATAGATGGCCTGACCCATACATGACACCGACTACCCCGCCCCTGCAAGAGCTCAATAGTGCAGGTAGCAGCCCAGCGAGCTCTCAGAAAAGGGAGCAATACACCGCCACCATGTCTAACCTCCAGCATAAAAACACCATACTGCAGGGACGGATACAGCAACTGATGCAGAAAAATGAAGAGCTCAAGCGCGCCCTACGCCTGGCCCGAAGCCAGGGAGGCAGCTAGGGCGTGTCTCCTAACATTTTTGATTTACTTTGTGTTAGTTTAAGAATCAATTCATAATACTCATGCCAGAATACATACTAACACGG